>CAJPEX010003960.1:0-25013 GCA_905338405.1 Notodromas monacha
GAAATTCAGCAAAGTAGAAGGTCGCTGAGAACCGTGATGGGCTTTCCATAAATTTGCACGCATTTGGTATCACTCGATCTTCAACGAACAAAATCATTTCGCGCTTCTAATCCTACCGCAACGCGAATTAACAACCTGATTTTCCGGTGACGTGTTTCTTTCATGGCTAATTTAAAGGGGAAAACAGAAATAGTTTAGAAAAGCGGAAGAAAATCACTGTATCCAATCAAACATTGACTCCGATTCCATCCTGAAACTGGCTTCAAATTTTTTTTATGAATCTTATTTATGATGGCGTCTATAGAATGCGATTAAATTTCCGAGTCGCCGGGATCAAGATTGCTTCCGTTGAACAGAATCTTCTGAGTAAAATTAAGCCCAGAATTAAGCAAGAAAAATATTTGCAACTATTTTCCTTTCGATTATCCCGAGTTCATGAAGCACATTAATCACCCAATCCTTAAAACGTTAAAGGAATGAAAGTTCGTCTGATATTCGAATTATTGTTTTATTTTTCAAAGAACGTAAAAAAATGTCTTCGGAATTTACGTATTTTTTAAAGAAAAAAAATGCTGCGAGTTTTCAATCTTGACGCAAGAATTACTTGAAGATCAGACCGACATACTTCGTCATCGCAATTCCAGTTTAATTAAAAAACGCGAAAGAAATCGATCGAAGGAATTTGAAGCGGGAATAAATATGGGGAGCATAAATCAAAAATAATTTTCAGAATTAACTTGATTTTTGCCAGCGCATTTGATGAAACAAGCAGAATAAACTGTACATACAATCGGTACTTGTGTTAATTATTTATGGGATGAAATACCTTTACCGTGCTTCGATCTGTCGTAAATACGACAATTCATTACATGGCAGTCGAGAGTCACTCCGAACATCTGAAAAGGAGCCCCAGAAAATTATTAATCAGTGATGTAACCAATATGATGATCTTCTAAATATATTCTAAAATTAATTTCGGGACTCATCGGTCGTCCCGTTGAATAAAAATGTCGACATGTTCAACCCATGTTGATGTTAGAGGTATCTCGCCGAATCTAATGAACTTTAGAATGTTACCTCCCTCACAGCACCATGTTTCCCGGGATCCTGACAAACTGAAGAGCGAAATGCGACCTGGTTTCTTGCACTTGAGGACCTCATCTCTTATTTTTGCGTAGGAAACTGGAAGGGAAAAAACTTTCCGTGTTCTTGTCATGCTTTAAAATAGACACTCGGTCGTCAGCCGCACGCACCGCCAATATCTTCAAGAAAAACAAAGGGAGAAATAACCAGCAGAGAGAATTTAGCAAAAATCAAATCCACTGCATGCGGGAAGAGGAAAAATTAGCAACAATTTTTCACAGCATCCTGCGCTTCATTTCCAGACGAAAGAAAAACAATGCTTTCTCAAAAAGATTGAGAATACACAAATGCGAAATGATAAAAATTGAACAGAAAAAAAATTGTGTGCAGTTTGATTTGAATTGCTACCGTATTGCTTTTGTGCTCGACTGACGAGCTATGTTTGAATGAACGAAATGAACACGAAATTTAAAATAATTTTCAAGAGTAGCTAAAAAATTAAAATTGCAATCTTTTACGGGGTTCTCAAGGAATAGATCAGTAGAACTTTTCCGCAACGGGACTCACGAACTTTTCTCTTTTTTAATTGATGGATCCAAATTATTGCGATAGTTGCATAACAAAATTGTCTGCATCGTTATTAGTGTAGAAATAGGACTTTGAAAATTTTTGAAACGACCAGAAGCTCAATAACCTTCACTTCCGTATGAGTGCATTGTTTGAAAAAAGAAACTTGCGCTTTTGAAAAAAATTACGTCGATTATGCAAAAAAGGGAACTAAACGTTTCAGGCTTCACATGTCAGACCACGACAGTCGATGTCGTTTGACTATAACCAGAGAGTCAAAAACAAATAATTCATTCAAGAACACACGAAGCAAACTCGAACTTAGCTACCGTTTTTTCCAAAAAAAAATTAAAAACCTAGAATCCTACACGAACATTTCATATAAGCACTTCAGGTATTTCCAGATAACTCTAAATATTACCTGAAAATAAAACCTGCTTGGTAATTTCTATGACAATTCAATGTTGAAAAAGATACCTTCTCTTTACTTTTAGCAAAATATTCTTCACATAACACTGGTCATTTTATAAATATGTTGACAGGGCTTTAATTTTTAAAAATAATTATCTGATCTGAATCATCCACAAGAAAAGCTGCCAAGTACATCATCAAGATATTCAACTTATGAATTAAACAAAATTTATGCATTCCCTGCACAAAAAAAATGCTGATTTAGTTTGAGATTTGTTTTCATAGCAAGCCTCAGCCCTATTTTGATGAAATAATTGAAAAGATGCGTCAACGTTTTGGGAAAAATCGGTATGAAATACAGTATTAGAATTTAAATGACTGTACACCTATAGGGACGTTTTCTGACGGGCTCACTTGAGATCGGATAAGGTCAAATTGTGCGGGTACTTTTTGAAAAGTTTTCCTCGCGAGGGTTCTCCATTATCTAGCACCTTCCTTAAGTGGTGTACGGTAAAGTACAGCGACGTTTTAAATTTTGAACTTTCCTAACAAAAAAAAATCCTCACAGGAATGAGTGTGGGAAGTTCTCAAGGAAGAAAGAATAAATCGCACACCACACATGAACCCCATCCCATCCCAGCAGTTATGCGGTGACTTCGAACTCAACTCGCCTGTAAAAAAAAAAGGGGGAACTCTGAATTTCACATGCCAATACGATCGTCCCACACGAAAATTTGCTTAAATTTTCCACTTCGTAGTTGAAGACATCACTGCACATTAGTTTATTCCATGATCGGCAGCAGCTGGGAGTTAAAACGGGACCAGCAAGAAGTCGAACTCCCAGAAAAAGGAGAACAGGAAACCGAAAAACCGTTCCCTTGCCGGAAGCCATACCAGAGTCAAGAAGAGCAATAAAGTGAGGATAATGAGAACCCCGGCCACGTCTCATCTCCGCACGACCCTCGCCGCTGCTGCGGCCCGAGCGGCGCCACCGCCGCCACTCTGGTGTTGATGCAATGCCCGCATTCGGGCGCCGGTCGACGTCGGCGGCGCCTGTGACTGGTCGTCATCGTCGTCGTCCTGAGGTAGCTCCGTCGGCGTCGACAATGGCGCGATGTCCACGTCTTCGAATTCCCCGATCCCGTCGTCCCAGAAAACCAAGGATAGCTTCAGTGGGCTTTGAGGTTTGCCAGTTTCCGAGGAGATGCCGAATTCCTTCAGCGGTTTTGAGTCTTCGTCCAGTTCTGCCAATTCCACGTCGCCGAGAAGCGCATTGACTGGCGGCGGCATTATGGCCAATTTCATAGAATGCGGTGCTACCTGATGGCATTGAAAGACTCTTTATCATTCAGCAGACAATTTTCGCAGAGATATCTGCCGATTGTTACTGGTTTATAAATTGATCAGGTACAACGAAAGCTCCATTGCGAAAAACAACGTTTTAAATAAAAATTCGACTTAGTTCGTTTCAAATTTATTCAAAAGTCTCATACGATGATGAACTAGAGATGAATTCATCAAAGACAGATGATTTTCCTGCAGTTGCAAACCATCCCTGCTATTTCTTTCCGTGGTTATTTTTTCCGGAATACTGCATTTTTATACTTGGTTCCAATCGGAAAATTCAAGAGGCAAAGGATTTCTTGAAGTCTTCTTTAAACTAACTTTAAAAAATTATTTTGTGGGGTTTCCCCCTGGATTTTAACCACCTTTGTTCGAGGCTTCCAGCAGAAAAAAAAAAAAAACTGTCCGAAATGAGACTGCAGGTGGACACCAGAAAATCTTGCATGTGACATGAATTTCTTTTTGTTTCGGCAAAAATCAGCAAACAATAAAATATCTTTGTAATCATTTAGATTTTGCTAATTATATTATTTATATGTAAGTCTGTACCATTAGAAAATCCTCTAAATATTATTTCTGGAGTTTCTGTGAATTCTGGAAGTCCCACGTGTCAACTTGGTCGACACTACGTTGCTGATAAAGTGCAAAAACCGAGCAAGTAATAATTAAAAATAGAATGAACATATAACAATAAATGAGTAACTCGCCGTGAACGCCAGGGAATATTTAAAAAGCCGTTACAAATTCATGCTTCTACGAAGAAAGTATATTTTTAAATTCAATAATAAATGTTGCGATGTTGCACTGCGATCAGAACATTTATTTAAAAAAATAACACCTCTCAAAATTTTTATTACCGCACTGACTGTTTGAAAATATTAAAAGGGACGAGGCGTGTGAAACAAAACAAAAAAGTAACCAAAGAATTCAACTTAATTCATCATCCAAGACTTTCTTTGGCAACATCGATGTTACGCTAACTCATCATGAAATTATACAGCCTCCAATTTTAGCCAACAAATTCGAATGTTTTACTCAACAAACTTGGATTTTTCACCTTCAAAATCCCGGATAGCATACGTTTCAACTCCAGCAACGAACTTCCCTCGTTCAGTTCCAGAAAAACGTTGGTCTTCTTACGCAGTATGTGTACGTAAGTCAGACCTGCCGAAGACGAATCTGAGTCGTTCGACATCACGATTTGAAAACTTCCTTTTTGTGGAAGCTTATTCGACAAAATATGATTTCCTGTAATAAAATTAACGACCGTCTTAATCGAAGAGCCCTCATCTTGAATCATTGCACTGTCTCTCGTATTTATCCTCGGATCATCCGCTGTCGGAGAATCATTCTTCGTCAGAAGTTATCGAAAATATTGATATATTTTTCTTGAGAGCCGGAATGACTGATCTGCAGCGAAGAATTGATTCGATTTTCTACTGAAATGGCTTTTTACTTTCGTGGAAACTTATTCGGCACTATTCGATTTCCTGCAACAAATTAACGACCATCTGTCCATCTTCATGGTGGAGCAACGCCTGAATCATTTTAGTGACTCTCGTATCTTCGGATATTTCGCTGCTCGAGAGTTTTTCTGCGTCAAAACTTGTCGAAAATATTGACCTTTCTTTTTCGAGTGCCGGAATGACTGATGTTCAGCAAAGAAGTGATTCGATTTTCGACTAAAATGGCTATTTACTGGTAACAGTTGATGTCAGTCAACTAACACAATATAGCGATTGCCTCGAAGAAATGAATAATCAAACGCCATTGACTTCAGCAAAAGCATCGATCACGCACAGTTAGTTCAAAACGGATTCTCTCATTCGTTTCTTAAACCACTCATCGAATGCGGTGCAAATTTATTTTCATTAGCCAAACATTTCATGCCTCTCATCAACTGAAAATCCTCCAGTATAAAAACAATTATTTTCACCTAAATTGTATCCTAACGATTGTTTTTGTCAGAAACAATCACTTCACTTTCAAATCTAGCAGCAAACCGACAAGTGACACACGCTGACTTTTTCAAACCCAAGTTCTTCACCAGTCAATACCTTGACTGAAGATTCGATTGAAAAGAAATTCGAACGGAATTCAAAGCACTGTATACAGTAAATATCCAAGTTTTTGCGTTCGTCACGTAACCCAAACGTGATCATTGCACCTTGCGTCGTGCCGTTCCGAGAATGCCCCGAATTTTCGCATTCCTTCCACCACCACCACCACCACAATCTTCAAAAATACCACAAGCCACTGACGTACAAACCTTTTTTTTTGCATATGTAGAAATTCGCGCAGTTTCGCTTCAACTGGTACACTTATCACATTCGTATAACGACGGCGTCGACTTCTGGGCTTGCTGCGATCGCTTTGGGTCTCAGCCGTTCGTTTCGAATCGCCGCTGACGTCTGCCAGAGTGGCAACTGAAGTCGACGCGGCCTGAAATTGGCGGTGTTACGGTGAATTTATGCGCATGCGTGAGTATGATAGCAGGGCTTTTTAATCGCGTTGGCAGAGCCGAAGATTTTTTTTTTTTAATCTCTGTAACATTGTCGCTGAACAACGAGAAATTTTCGAACGACTGACTGGAATTGAGTTATCCAAAGCCACACATGACTGGGACAAACATCTTTTGACCTGGTAAGAAAACACGCAGTAGCGGCTTTTCTTGTCGTTGAGCATAATTATTCAAATGCGTGTGCTGGCTCACAAAATAAAGACATACTTTTAAGCAAAAGTGATGCATTTGTGAAACCATCGCAAACTTATTTTACTTTTTGCATCTCTATCGAATCCTTCTCCTGTTTCGTTCGGTCGTAAGCCCTTCAACTAAACCTTTTTTACTGCGTCTTTGGGACTTGTCTTTGAACTATTCTTTTTCACACAAATGAGTTGACTCACACAAAAGTACGCTATCTGATACTTACTTCCTTAACATACGTTAGAACCAACGATTAATACCCCGAATGTCTCGAGAGAATATTTGAATTGAGAGATGCAGAATCCAGAAAATTCCGAAAAGCCCAGTAGAATTATCCGGGACCTTTGATAATCCAATTCAAAGCCGTAATTTCTTCCAATATGTCATGCATTCCAGGTCGATGAAACAGCTTATTGATTTTAAAATTTATTTTTCAATAATAAAGTGAGTGTTTTGGAAGCATTGAATATGGGATGAACAATTTTTTCGTTTTATGCAACCGCGGAAAACCAGCCAATTAAAAGCTCGACTGTTCTCGGCGAATTTTTGCGTGGTGACTGCAAAATTGAAAGTGCAATATTCTTCCTGAAATTTATTGTAAAGCTAAACATTCCGAAAACTTTAAATAACATTTCATTTTTCATCAATCTAAAAGACAGGCAGCACACAAAATATTAATCAAAAATCCTCCAATCTTTACTACGTTTCTTTTACATTCAATGATCGAGTATTTCGAAAAAGTCCGAAGAAAACAGGAAACAAAAACAGCTTCAATCATCGGAACCATTGAACTGAGACAGGAATTATGAAAATCGTCACCAACGGGATCCCATTCCTATACTCATTCTCATTCTGCCAATAAATTTATGGGGGCGTAGTAAAAATCTCTAGAACTCTGAAATATGGATTATCCACGAAAATATTCATATGACTTGAAGAACGTTTTTCGAAGCCACCAGTAAACATAACTAATTTTAAAATCCTCGAAAGAAAGCAAAAATCTTTGTTTTTATTTTTATCGAAATTATTTGATCGCACTATATAAAGCAATGAGTTGAACATGAATCGGAATAAAATTGTACGGCTTCAATTTAACTTGTCACGTTTTTGAATAAAAAAAGTTTTTGAATAATAAGAAAACAAATTTTTTTGCACTGCATGGCACTTCAGCTTCAGGAATCATAAAATGGGGAAATATAATCATGTTGCTGCCATTTTCTCGGCACTTTTCCGCTCCGAACGCTGGTGGACCGTTTCGACATGGAAACACAATCTCCTGGAAGGGAAAGGATGCAAGCTAGTTCGTGAGAGAAGTGAGTTGGCAAATAGTGTAAGTGCAAAAAGGGAAAAAAATAAGATATAAAAAAAATACTGCTCTCTGCGGAATAAGGGAGAGACCATGTATATAAGCGGGAATGAGCTCAGGTGTCGATCGACTGTTTGAATCGGCCGGGTTCGGGAATCATTTTTTGCTTTTCGTCTCTCACCCCTCTCTTCAGTTTTATTTCTCGTTAACGCATTCTTTCTTATATTCTCACAAAGAGTAAGTCTTGTTCAAGTGCTCAAGTTGACTATTTCCACATAACTACAGTACTGTATTTCACACATTAAAATATAGCTGACGACCCGCTTTGTATCCAGAGGTTTCTAATCCTGTCAAACCTGGTTAAACCTCCAACACTCGTGCAGATTTTGGCGGTCTAAACGGGGTTGCAGTTCAGCAGAGGCGGAACGCATCTTCCCCCAAAATTCGGGGAAGAAACAAGAACAAGCGGAAGTTTTTTTTTAGCATAACAGAAAGTTTCATAAAAAAGCCTAAGTATTTTCTTTTGAAACTTCCCAATATAACTGGACAAATTGGTAGTCAGTGGAACAAAAGCTTGGCACAGTCATGAGCAGTCTTATTTTTTTTTATTGAAATCCAAAATAAACAATAATGAGCATAAAATGCAGCATCAGCAACCGCTTGCGCCAAACATCACAATAAGCCCAATGATAATTATTTATGAGGTTGCCGAATCGGTTGAGGTTCCTTCGCCAAATAATTTATTTTCTCTTCGAGGTTTCAGAATTAGGCGCTTTTGTGATTCAAATGAATAGGAAAACACTTACATCACGCGTGGCAAGAGTTTAAGGCTAAAATTAGCCCCTTTTAATGAGATTCGTACAAGTTGGATGCCTGTGCTATGATTTAAAAATACCTTTCATGGAATCTAAAACGGTCACTAAACAAAAATTCACCATTTTCATGCGGCAATTTGGTTTTGTAAATTTCTTGAATTTACATACGAATGCGTGAGTATATATATGAACAGCACGAGATTTTGACATTTACCGTAAAAATAAAACTTCATTGATTTTTAAGAAAAAATAAATAAAATTTTCCCCCGATTGCGACTCAGGCGGTAATTTCCATTAGATCACTGATATAATCAGCAAATTTAGGCAACATTGGGCTTTACCTCGAAAAAAAAAAATGGTTAGAAAGAAATGAATAATCACCCACGGGTTTCACACTAATTTCAAAGAAATCCTTGAGATTTTTCTTTTAGAAAATGAGAAGATTGCTTCGTGTTCCACAGGAAGCCGACATGCGACTGTTTCCTCGAACTAAAAAATACCGTGGCACGAGAATGTCATGAAGTGTCAGTCTTCGAGGCGGAACCTCGAACTTTTTTCTTCAGCTCCTCGGAAAACGACGAGGGAGTTTGTTGAATTTTTACGAGCAACGATGAACAAGAATGCAATGAAGTCTTATTTTGACAAATACCGGTGGAGTACCGCACTTCTTTTTACTCATCGACTGCACAGCACGGAGAAAAAAAAAGTCTCCACCTAAAATAATTTTATATCCCGAATAAATGGGAAATACAGTCAAGTACATTGCATCTTCCGCCAATGCGGATGATGGGAATTAAATCTATTTCCCAATTAGAATATTCCATGAGAAAATCATTGACCAAGATTTTATTCACCGAGCATATTTTCGGAATGAATTACAGTATATATTATTCGTGAAATCAATTCCATTGATTGCGCACTAAGATTGTACTGCATCATTCAAATTCGTATTAAAGACGCTGAATAGGCTATAAAGCACGATTGTTGATGTGAGCAATCATGAATCTGAGCTGATATTACTCATGAGGAATGAATAAAATTGAAATACAATGCTTATTTTATGTCGTTTAAAAAACGTAACACAATTTTATATGATGACGACTCCTGACTTCTGCGGTTTCTACCCGAGTATTAATTCCAAAATGTTACTATTTGGCGGACATTTCCAGAGAAGAAATGCGTACTGTATTCATGCTCGTGCTATTGGTTTTGAAGCCAGATACTGCACTGTATAATTTTAAAAATACACGCGCAAATAGATATTAAACTTTTGCATGTACTAAGGAAAATGGAAACGTCAGCTTGAGAAATTTCACAATTATGCATTTTGTACCGAGGGCGAACATTCGGAACCTGATTATTTAGTGGAAGAAGCAGCCTGTCAAGTTAACTCTTTTTAAATCTCGTTTATAGCCATGACTTGAAGAGATGCCAACTTTACAGTCATTCGAGCGTAACACAGTTCAAAAACTGGCGTGTTTCCTGAAATATTTAAGGCTAAACTGTACATGAACAACTGTTTTTGTGTGTGTGTGTGCTGAAAATGGTTTCTAGTCGTTGTTTTTTTGTGTGGGCTGAAAATGGACATTTTTAATATAGAAAGTCTCACATGAGGGAAATTTGGCCCCTTTTTAAACTCCCTAGACCGAAAAGGTAGGTAAATTTTTGCGAGGTTGTGGCGGGGGAATCAAGAAAGTTAGATGATTGGGAGTGGCACCTAGTGAGAGTAACATTTTTCTACTCTGACTGTTACAACTAAGATTTTTGTAGATGTCACTTCTCAATGCTCTGCGTACAAAATAGAAACAACACACACGGAATTTCCCAGACACATGTATGACTCTGCAAACGTGCAAAAATACTCATCAAAGCACATTGAACAACAACAATGAAAACTGATCCCGACAATATCTACAGCAGCTGCTTCTCAAAACCTCTTCAAAGACGTCTACATTCTATTCCAACAAAGCACCAAATTCTCTTCATAGTTTTTCGTTGCCCTCCCAAAAATATGTTTTTTCTTCACGCCAACAATACGACTCGGACAAATGATTCTAGAGCCAGATGACTAACATAACTCACAGGTGATGCATTGCCTAACGGTTTACAAAAAAATTCTCATCCATTGATTATACAGCAGTGTGATCTTTGTTTTACTGTACTGTACGTGAGTCTCATTTGTAGGTTCGTTGTCCATAGTTGCTTTGCTGCTGTTGGGGATAAGTCGGCTTTGCCTGCTGTTCGTATCCTGTTTGCTGTTGTTGTCCATATCCGGTTTGCTGTTGTTGTCCATATCTGGTTTGCTGTTGGCCGTAATTATTTTGCTGCTGCTGTCCATAACCTCCTTGTTGAGGTTGAGCATAACCCTGTTGTTGCTGCTGTTGTCCATACCCACCTTGTTGTTGTTGGCTGTAGGAATTCTGTTGCTGTCCGTAGCCACTATTTTTCTTGGGTTGGTCATATTTCGCTTCTCCTTGATACTGAACATCGGCTTTGTAGCCCCATTTGTCCACGACGTATTTCACGGTTTGGAATCGTCCGTCGGGCAAAAGAACCCCGTATTCGCCTCGAGTGTCTTCGCCGTCTCGAGCTTCGTTGTGGTAATAGTTGTTGTACGAGGGGTCGTCTTTCACTTGCCAATGAAATTGGTATTTGGCGGGATGCGTGGGCTGAAATGGGGAAGAAAAAGTGGGAGATTTGAATTGGCATGTTTTTTTTCTCTCTTTCTTTCGAGAATACTGCGACCCAATCGAGGTTCGACCATCACGGGATTCCAGTAGAATTTACAGAAGTCGGAATTCTTTTTCGCGGATTATCAATTTCAAAGCTGTTTCAGTCCATGGTTTTTGCAAGGGCATTTTATCGTTAGCGGCCTTTACTCGCCAAATTTTGGGAAAATATGGGCAAAATTAGGCTTTTCATTTTTTTCAAATTGTTGTGATTAACCTTCCATCTTCATATTACGAGATATTGAAAAATTTTGATTCACAAACCATTGTTAGATTGCTGTCTTTTCTCTCTCTATCTCTGGTCATAATCAGTCAAGTAGTAGCAGTGAAATAAAAAAAAGCGAAAGGAAAAAGGCTTTGAAAATCCAGTTACAACCAACAGTATCCTGCGAAAGTTTTCGGCTATTTCTTACCCAGGGTATTAAAATCGCACTCCTGTGCAAAGCCAATCTGCACCAGCAGAATAATTGCGAATATTCTGCTAATTCAAAGGAAATTCATCAGGATCAAAAATATAACACCTGATCCAGATACAGTGGGGTCTTGGCTTACAAACTTGATTGGTTCCTGAACAAAGTTTGTTAGCCAACTAGTTTGTAAGCTGAGTCACATTTTGCCTTAAGAAAATAAAGGAATAATTTTAATTGGTTCCAGAACCTTGAAAATGCCCATTAATTTCAAGAAAATTCATCTGTAAAAATATTTTCAGGCCTGAATCCATTAAATCTTCCCAAAACAATATATACAAGAAACTCACTGCAGTAAAGCAATCCATACAAGTGAAATTTCAAAATGAGTTTCTCCAGAGGTTTCTTCTTCAAAATTTTAAATGTAAAACCACATACTTATTCATGGACCAATAACTTAGGATGGGAAATTTTAATGCTAAAAAGTTGTTCAATTTTAATCCAATTAGAATGAATAAAAAGTTGCTGATCAAGAATTGTTCACTAAACTTTTGAGATATTCTTAGATGAATTAATGAATAAAATGTGAATACCTAGATTTTGCTAAAGAATTTTTCTAGACCCATGAGCATTTAGAGAACTCGAAGTCATGAATTGTTAGCTGGAGCAGCTGATGCCAAAAACAAAAATTTTGTTAGCTGAAAAGTTTGTAAGCTGGTGAATTTGTAAGCCAACACCCCACTGATGTACTTTAGCAGAGAGGAAACATTTTTTTTTAGATGAAAACAGTTTTATTATATGCCTATTGATAAAATTAGTTGGAGGATTTATTTTTCACAAATCCGAAATTCGGACTTCCACATATAGGTACACTATATGAATTACTGTGTGCGTATTCAACGGAATCTTTTATGGGATCCATCCAGGGGCAGAATCAGGTTTATGATACCTGTCTTTAAAATTAAATATCAAACAATAAATTCAAACACGTTGTCTTGAAGCTATAACATACTGAAGTTGCGGATATGCATCTGAAAATATTCGAGGATGTCCCTGATATAATCCTTATTGGCCCTTTTCCAAAAAATAACGTACTGTACCTCTTCATACTTGGCAGCCTGTTGATATTGTGGTTGTTGCTGTTGTTGTTGTTGTGCAGGATATGGTCTTTGAGCCTGTTGTGGTACTTCGTATGTATTCTGCTGCTGAGGGACCTGGTACACTGGCTGAGCTACTTGGTATTGCTGCTGCGGTGGCTGATACTGCTGCTGAGGTTGCGGCTCTCCGTATTGCGCTGACGCTGCTGCGAGTCCCAAAATAGCCAAGACCAACGGGGCTGCTTTCTGTTGTTCGGAATTTGCGAGAAATTAACACGTACTTGTATTTTAGAGGTAAAAATACAAATAGTAAAACGGGTTATCCCACCGCTGCCACCAGTAATTTGGGTTATAGGTTTATTATTCTCTCTTTTGGTTCAGAGTAAGCTCCTGCATCTCATTTGAGAAGGTAATGAGGTTAACCAGAATAATTAACCTTCACTGGTCTTTGAGGGAACCTTTAAGAGGTTCCCCTACACTACAAAATATATACTTTGAATATAACACAAATTTCAGGTGAGATGAAGGAATGAAGCGAAGTAGACTGTAGCAGGAGAATTATCACAGAAGCTCACCTTGAATGACTTCAACATGATGATGACACTGTCAAACGCGTGTTCACTATTCGAATAAGTTACCTGTGATGATTGAATTTCAAAAAATTAACATTAATCATACCTTCACATTGCCATTTTACACCCTTGCCCCCTTGCCAACTTGAGAGTGCCGAAGAAAATAAATGATCAAACGAAAAACGGACCCTGATGATATAAGACACAGCAAAAACTTCAAGAAAGTCGAACTTCGATCAGAATCAAAAGTAAAATAAATTTGAAATTATTCTGGAAATTTTTATTAACGTTCAGGGGCCGCATTTTCAAAAGAAAGGAAGAATGATTATCTTTTCAGTTGAAAAAGTTTTTGCGTTTTTTTGTAGTCTGATTTCCTAGTTGATATTGTCGACGAAGTTATGAAGAAAATAGAATCGTGATAACTGGCTGAATGAGAGAGAAATGCCTAGTTGACACATGGAATGATCTGTGTTTTCATTGAGATATTTTCTCCACGGAGGTGATGAGGCTATTCATTTTTTTGTATAGTTATCGAGATGTATTTGTCAGCTTTAAAAAAAATTACAGAAGAAATACTGCCAAATTAAGAAAGTGTGCAGTAATTTAGTACACACTTTTCAGCCGCCAACAATAAATTCTGACTGATGAAACCTAACATATATTAAAACTGCTTCGAAGATGGGCTCATAAATAAATTCTGCATAAACGAATTCTGACTTTAGTGAAATCAGAGATTTGCGTGAAACAGTTTGTTGTGTACGGTAAAACCTCGATTTTGATCACCAGGCTTATAATTCAATTTTTGTCTAAGGCTGAAACTCGACTTATTTATTTTCACATTTTTCCTCTTCATTAGAATCGAATTGAATTTTATCTCTAAAAAGGATTTTCTATGCACTTACGATCAACATGGAAGGATTCAGAAATTTCACAAAAACGATAAAAGTATGATCTCACGAGGAAAGGAAGAAAAGAGTAACCAGACATATATGGGCTATTTCAAAGAAAAACTCATCGGAGATTCTCAAAAACTTGATGCTCTTCAAGATTTGTGTCAGTCTGAAGAGTACTTCATCGAATTTCATACTGCGAACTCAATCGATTATTAAACGAATATGCATTTTCCCGCCAAATTTCAAAGCAATTTACAGTATTCAGTACTCACTTTTATCGCGTAAAATTTCTTCACAATAAAAAATTCCGTGACTTTTTACTCATGCCTCTGCTGTAACCAGAATGATCTCCTAAATACTTACAATAAAGGTACAAGCGTACAACAGATATCATAACGTAATAAAAAACTAAGATTTTTTTCACTTGAATGTAAGGGGTACTTTGCTGTAACAAATGCGTTTTCAGAATAATTAAAATTCAGGAAGGATCATGCGTTCTAAAAACAAAGACTCAGGTGCTATGCATAAAACATGCCCTGAAGGTACTGTACCGCGGAAACGTTAGAGAATATTAAAAAAAAAGTTTATAGAGTAATTTTTGTCGGGTCAATCGATGAAATTGTTGGGTATATTTTTCGATTCTTCAGCAACCTAATTTTTCACATTAAGTCAACCATGAACCGAATATACTGCATTTCTAAGTTTTTAAAAATCACCAATTAGTACGTGATGCCTACAATTTTTTTTTGAATGAAAGCCGCAATCGATAAAAAAAATAGCCGAAAAATACAACACAAATCCACTGTATGTAAATCTCTCGCTGTTGTCGGCATCAACCGAATGACTGCTGTCGCCTCCAGAACCCATGAAACTGATGGTGCTAAATCACCAAACCCGCGATTTTATACCCCACGTGCACTGTGGCAACGATGACCGCTGCTGATCAGTGCTCAAGAGCACTGTATGTTGGGGACATGGAAAGCAGAAGGAGAGACGAAAAGTGAAGCTCCGAAAGCAAGAGGGATAACCAGCCACAAGAAGCGAAAAAGTGAGCAAAAAAAACAAAACAAACAAACACGCACAAAAGCAAACTATACATTGAGTGATGAGGAAGAGGAATTTGAAAATTCGGTGCAAAGAAGCAGAGCGGATTGGATGACAGTTGAGATGAGAAGGCTGCTGTGAAAGCGAAAAAAGGGGCGCGAGGACGAGTGGAGGTGATCTTGAAAAAAAACGGGAGTGCACTGAGCCGTGTGACATGCTCATGCAAAGCATTAATTACCACCGCGTGGAAGGAGATAAAGGATCATTAAAACAAAAAGAAAGCATTGATGAGGAGGAGCGAGAAGAAAATCGGACAAGAGGGACGATGAAGAGTTGGGTGTTGCATATATCCAGACCTCGTCTGCTAAAAATTTGGCGTGTGACGAACACCGCATCTTTCCGGTTATACTCGAGTTATTCTCAGATATTTATTTTTTATTTTAGAATTTATGATCAATAAAAATTGAAATTATTCAGACAATTCTGAGAGGCGTCTTCGATTTGGAAGAAGTCCGTGATTTGATTGAACAAATGGCTTCTTTTCTCACCATCACATCATAGACAACTTAATTTTTAAGCCAATATAGATGCATTGAAGTGTAATTATTTGTAAAAAATAAAATGCAGCAATTTTTTTTAACTACAAGCTCAGATGAACTCTGCCTGGACAAACTACAGCCACATTTTGTTTTGTCCGAAATTATTTCTAAGCTCTAAATGCACATGTTCTTACTATCAAGTCCCTACAAAGTTCCTTTCTTGTTATCCCCATTCAGCGATTCAGTGATAAACTGCTAATAGGGATCGAAATGTTTTTTGCGAAGCGATGCCTTTCTGTGAATAAAATCTTCAACGAAAATTAAATGAGCGTTTCCTTCATGTTATAAAAAAAATCGTCATATGCTGAATTCCTTCACGCCCTTGCGGTTTTTGTTTAATCTAAACTGTTTCATACCCTATGAAAATTTTATTACGGAAACTAATTCGAATGGGAAATTAAATTATCCATCTCTACGAGCCATAAACATGGAACACCTTGAAATGATTTTCCATCATCAACTATTTAAAAATTTTTATTTTCAGTGAATATCCTCGAAGAAAAAAAGTTAAAAAAAAAAGAATTTGATGAAGTTATTAATATGCTCAAGGATCCCTCCTTTGAATATTCTAGATAATATCACGAATTCTGCTGAATAGTTTAAACCTACCACAGCAAATCCCATATCGTGTATGAAAGACAGAAGTGTAAGAAAGACCTTTTGCATGCCTCGGAAAGCAGAAGATTAAATTTTCGCCAATGGAAACTTGCCGTTTGAAGAAAAAGCAAAAAACTTGGCCTCGGTCGTCGAAATGCCTGAATTTTTCGTCGCAATCAACTCATCACGGGGCTTTCATAAAACCAGTATAAGCCACCTTCTCCTGACCTTGAAGATCGGATAAGAGAACTTTATTAAGAAAATAAAAATAAACTGCCCCAGAATGTAAGATACATACTTAACTGTTCCGTCACGGGAAGCAACAGACGTTTTGATGATGACGTGCGAGTGACATAATCCTCGACCACGCGTCGCACTGTCGCCTTCGCGCTCCACAGTGATTTCCGCGGTTTTTCTCTCACCACGGCCTCGAGGGCTCTTTAACATCTGTGGTTTCTTGCTCTCTGTTTAGAGAGACCGACGAATATCAGAGGCAAAAACATGGGTATTAGCACTATTCAATTCTTCATCAGTACCGTTTTTTTTTTTTTCAAGATTCGCGAATACAGTATAGTGTCTGGTTTCCGCGTGCAGCTCAGCAAGAAAAAAAATTATTAAAAGCAGTTGCTTTTTTTTTGCACTGACGACGCAAATTTCTCAGGCCTCTTGAATCAGTAATGGAAGCATTATACAAGTACAGTTAGATCCACACATGCGGAAACCTTAATTGACATGCGGCCAATTCAACATAGGGACATTTTTTCCGATAAAAAAGGCATAAAAAAGGTTCAAAAGGCGGACACTGACTCAACATGAGGACATTGCAGGATAAAATTGCCAATAAGTTTCAGGAAAATTGAATTTTATATCAGACTGAATTGTAAGAAAAAAGGTATTTCCAACCTTAAGAGCTATGCAAGAAAAATTCTTTGGTATTTTCCCCACCATTTTCTTATCCATTCAGCTAATTTGAAAATATTACCTTCAGCCTAGAGGGACTTCCTTCTCTCTTTGTGACTTGAATGTTATTTTTACAGATGCATAAATTTGAATGCACTGTACATAGGCACAGTTACATATTCAATGCCCCAAATGTTCTTATTGAGTTGAAAGATATTCACTGAATCAATTTAAATCAGCAGAAATTTTTTTTTATGGAATTCTGATAAATACTTCTTCCATAAAACACCAATTGAAGTTTTTTATTATGTAAGTTTATGGGAAAATGAGACTCAAAATAGGGACATTTTGACTTATAGGGACACTCTTGATGCACCAATTACGTTCACATCTTGAGGTCTCACTGCATGCATAGTTTTTGTTTTTTCTTTCTCTAAAAGTCGACATTGTTGCTTATTCATGCCATAAAATGCCCCTTGAAAACAGGATGATGATTTATACTTCCATATAGAGGTAGCACTGAAGGACATTCATGTCAATCATTTGAAACACTTGGCTGCATTAGACCAAAGGACATTGTAGTATTCATTATATTAAAAGATAACCCAGTTTGAAATCATGAATGGCTGAAAAGGGGGCATAATGATTAATGAATTAGTGACAACTGATGAGCATTTTTTCTGTTCATCATGGATGATAGGAATATTGCATTGAAGGAGACGGTACCCAACCAAAAGCCCCCCCCCCCCCCACAACTTTTTTATAAATGGATGCAAGTTTCATAAAAGTGCTTGGTGGCCCTGAGAAGAGCTATTTGGTTTCATTAGTCCTTAAAATCACTGATGACCATTGCAGGTGAAGAATCCCTTCATATACTCAACTTACCAACATATTGGTACTTGGCCTTGTGCTGGGCCTATGCTGGTGAAAGGTGCAGCTTACCTTCAAGAGTTACAAGGATACCTGTAATCCCCAATTTTTGAACCTAGGGGGGGGGGGGGCTTTTGGCAGGGGTGGCTTTTGACCTAGGGGGGCTTTCGGCAGGGGGGGGCTTTCCGAGGGGGGGGGGGGCTTTTGACCTAGGGGGGCTTTTGGCAGGGGGCTTTTGGACTACACCCAAAGGAGACATATTGTATAAAAATATATGGACTATTCCTTCAAATGATTTCTTTTTCTAGATTGGCCTATTTTCTCTGAAATTACTGCTTGAACAATTTAAAAAATGTGTCCTGAGACTCCTGACGCAAAAATCGGACGCAAAATTTGTACCATGGTTCAAGTAGCAACTGATAACAATAAAATTTTCCAGGATTACCCAGAAACTGAATGGTTTGGGAAATTTGAAACACTGAATACAGTAAGGAAACTTCTTTCAAATCTATTCAGAAAAAGCTGCCTGAAAATAGATACATTCCTGGATCTTATTTTTTTAACCCTTGGGGAGCAGTGGGCCCTTTGCCATGGTGCAGCTGTGTAGGGATTTTTTGTGTATGCTTGTGCATTTTGGTACGACTGAAGGTCACCGAAACAGAGCTTTTGCTGAATAGCCGAAAACAGGAAAAATCTGGGAACAGGAAAGCCACTGCTCTGAAAATCCTTTAATGCTAATCCTGCAACAGGAATGCAGAAAAAAATGCCACCCACCAGCAACCTTATTTATTTATTTTTTGATAAACATGTTTCTGCAGGAATGCTGAACAATTTTGGATTTTTCCCAAATCTAGCTCTTTTTTAATCATTCTTGTTTTCTAATTTTTTATACTCCTTGCTTCACAAAATTTTGTATTTAAATCCCAGCATCGCCATACCCAAGGGTTACACCAAATTAGTTACTGCAAAGATAAATAATCTTTCTGCAGAATTTTCTTCAATTTATGGCACTCCAAGTAGTGTTTCCGAGGTCCTTGGCAGAGAAATTAAGCAGAGTCACATTTTTTACTTATTAAAGTAATTTCCACCACGACACGCACGCAAGCCCAGTTTACACTTCGCATCCATGAACGCAGGAAATTCCGAGAGCTGAACACCACGTGTTTTCCGGAAGCAGGAAATTATTCAAGCTCAATACAAAGTTTCCGGCGTGCAGTATAAGAGGCGATAAAACCGGAGCTGCTTCCGGTCCTTTGAAGCATTTTCGCGGGAGAATATTATGCACTCATTGCGCATATCATTATAGGATTCCGTTAACTATCGCGGTCACATCTCTCGGCACGGATCATGATTGATGCTCCATTGTCGTCGCGATTATCAGCCTGGAGCTTCTTGCCAAGTTCTCATCTGTCAACTCATAACTGGCTGTAAGCTTTGCAGACCCTCGTAAAAAATATTCTGGATAGAAGGTGAGTCAGTTTCCAGGGACAGCTTTTATTCTTGGTGAATATTCCGGGTGGACCAAAAATCGTTGACCGATTTGTTTTTGCTTCCTCATTACATATTGCATTTCTTATGATGAAATTATGATGAAATATTCTAGCACTGAAAGATCTTTTTCGATCACTCAATTGACATTTTCAGACCCACAATGCGCAAAAAGCCCTGCTGTTGACGGCTGTGCGAGGTCTTTAAAATATCGGTCATCAATTTTTTTTATGAAGGCACCAATATTTTTTGCACAAGAAAAAATGTAGAAATTTTGCTCTAAAAAAGTTCAGGTGTCATTGCTGCGAAAGGACAGAAACAGCACGAGAACCACATGCTGTTTTGATACAAAAAAACTTGTAGAAAAAAAGATAAGATTAACAATTTCTCAACTTTACCCTGAGGATATTTACTTTTGAGGATACGAGTGCCCCGGTGAAAAACTTCATAAGTAGCTGTGCTGCATCTGCTGTAGAATTTTTGGTTTTACATTTTAAGGATCGAACTTTCGGAAACCCAGTCACCTCTCGAGTGTTTTATAGCTCAGAAATGTTCCCTCGTAACCGGACAGTTTTTGTTGCTGTTGATGCAAGTTCTTCGAAAATTCAGAAAATATTTTTCAATGCAACATTCAGCAAAAAGACCTGAGGCAAATCGTCTGTCAGATTTTAAAATTTTCATCAACTGCAACGCAGTGTGTGCACACCAATACCGACCATTCTTTTTATTTTTGGCATGAATTAGCAACCAAGTGAAATGATTTTAAAACGATGTCAAGAAATATACGTTTCACCTATGAAAAAGAAAACATCTAAAATTAAACGCAACGGTTTGAAACTCCGAGGGATTCAGATTTGATACTCAGATATCGAAAATAAATTTACCAGGCTTTTTTTGAAAATAAAAATGTCTGTTCATGTTAATTGCATGCAGCTAGCGATATCGTAAAAAAAGACGAAAATAACCCCCAAAATCTCAAGTGTGCAAAATCTATAAATCAGAACAAAGAGCCGAAGGATTTTAGATTATGCCACTCAAAGATATGGCTTAAAAATACAAAAATCTTGAAGAAAAATTCGAAAATAAATTTTCCCTCTCGCTCTCTGGTTTCCGGGTGTCAAATAACTGTCCATTTTTAAAATTGGTGGATAAAGAATCGAATATCGGCATACCAGGGGTTTTCTCGCTAATATGCAAGAATGCAACTCAGCTTTACATAATTTTTTTTTAAATACTTGCTAACTTTTGACGCAATGCGTTCATCAACTATTGTACTGATTTGTATATTTCAGATCGACGATATGAAACGGACTCCTTCAATCAAATAACGTTTGCCTGAGAATATTTTTGGCTCAAACTTTTACAGAAAACAATCGTCCTGCTTCCAAAATAAAATCAATACGGAAAACGGGACATTTTCTTGAGAAACTAATGAGCTTTTTGCTCTCGAGAATGTGCATGAGACTTGCATTTGCGCAACACCCCGGCAACTCCCTGAACGCCGTCATCATTTGTCAATCCTGAGAACACAGCGAGCTCATTCATGGCCACTTTTTCTCCCCATTTCGATGTCCCGGCTCTATTTTCCATTTCACGAATACCCGGGAAATGTGCATAAGTGCTCTTGAAACTTCGTGAACACAGTGATTCAACGGCCGTCCTAACCGTTAGCCGACGAACAGCACACGGAAATAATCCAAAAGTATTGGTCATTAATGTTAAAAGTCAAATTTGAAAACACCTGGAAAAGGTCCCTTTTTACATTTCCATTTTTCGTGGAATAAACCCAACATCAATTTAATGATACTGTATTCGAGTGTTTTTCCTTGCTCACGTATGAGAATTTCAATTTATTTACCGCCAAATATGTGCATAACTTTCCCATTATATAATGCGCTCAATCAAAAAAGTATCTGCGAACCGAATTTTTGCATCCACACGCAGTGAACTTCATTTTTTTCGATTTTACAGAAAATAATAAAATAACTGTACAGTACAAGAAATGTACCATCAGTCAACATTCTGACGAGAGGATTTATGTTTCGACAGTTACCAACAAGAAGCTTCGAAATTTTATTCTCAATTTCAAGAAAACATATTTTTGTCTACAGTATTTCTTCAAGATTTTACGCGACGAAAAATGTATAATAAAAGATTCCACTCTAATTAATTTTTGTTTCTCGTGCTTACGACTCATTTTTATTTTTTGTGATTTCCAAAAAGGAATAAAATAAAATCACGCCCTTTACTATAGTGACGATGAGTCTACTCTTGCACGAAATTCATTCTGAATAATATCATCGTGTTTCCAGTGAATGCGACAATAATTGCCGAGCGAAAAATTCCGCCAGAATTCTTCGAAGTTCAGGGATGCCAAGCATCCCGAAAGCATCTGCCTCATCCAAAAGTCGAACCGGAACGTTTTATGGCACTGTTTGTCTTAGCATCCAGCTGTTACTACAGAGAATGGTAATGTTTATTGCTCTGTCAACTGCCTCCTGTGTTTATTGCTAAAAAAAACATACAAAAACAAAAATTCTCAGCCCATACTGTTATTCGCTACGTTGTGTTAACGAACGGTTCACAAGTTTCGACAAAGCCTTTCATCGGAGCACTCGAGTTGAATTGAAGCCAAAAGTACTTTTGTGAAACTCAGGAGAACCATACGTGAAATGCATCCTAAAATTGAGAATGTAAGTTTCTCCCATGTAGACATTTAGCTTTCAGAATGAATTTTCCGCGGGGAAATTTTTGAGTTGGATATGCAATTAAAAGTTTTAAAACTAAGGATAATTTCATAGTCAGACGGATTCACCCAGTGTTATTTTCCGTTTCTTCAAGATGCTTGCTTTTTTTGGGGGGGGGGGGGGGGTTCCAAATAATTATCAGCCTCCGTGTTTGAAGAAATGTTGAAATTTAAAAATTGTTGCTCCGTTTACGCTCAGACAAATGTAGAAGTACTGACGTTATCTTCACATGCGCTGTTTTTTGTTCATTATTTTGAGCTGAGGTTCTTCCGGCTAAAATTACTCCGGATTCGCTATTTGCAGCCAGAATAGCATTCGATCAAATGGTTTCGGCAATAAACTTTGAGAATGATCCGAATAGTGCTTTCTTGTCTGATGATAGATGAGAATGCGATAATACATGGTAATATTGAATTACAGAAAAAGCTGCGAAAAAAACTTTCAGAAAAGCCTTTAGTCCATCTTTCGGCCCTTCAATCGGACAATCCATCCTCATTCATGACGAAAGTTCTCCACGTCCTCTCCTCCGTTTTACCGACAAAAAAATAAATGAACAAAAGAGATGGAAAAGAAAAAGCCGGCGAAAACGAGAAGAAAATGAAAATGGATCGCCGATTCATGGTTTAGTTCTACATGTAAAAATAAAATCAACATATATTTCGCGTACCCGGTTATCGTCTTACGCAACCCGTTCCACGTTTCGTCTCGCACCGATTCTCGTCCACGCCACTTTTATTTTCGAGTCTCAGCTTTTATCTCACCGTGTTTCTCGACCACCAGCAAAAAATCATGCCAAGAGAGAAAAAAAAAANCTGAGGTGTGGGTGCAAAATCGGGAGAAGGTTTTTCCAGGAAATCCCTGCTGCAGGCATGCTTCTTGATGACACAGACGACGTGCATATCACTGATTACCAAAATAAACACCTCTTTGCTGCATCAGGCATTATATAGTTAATGTGATCCTATAGCGCAATGGAAGTTGCAACTTCGTCATTCTGTCACCTGGAGGGCGTCACACGCGGCGCAGGGAGCGAGAAAAGGAAAAAAAAAACCCCTTGCTTCACCACAAATGGGATTTCCTTGTCGTGTCCCAAACCCCCTTGAGCAAAACGGGCACATTATGACAAGAAATGAGCTTTCAAAATATCCAGTCCCCTGCTTCACTAGGCATCCTCACACCGTGGCTTTCATAAAAAAAAAACCAAAACTTCAAAGACAAAATCCAGTTAAAGACGAGTGCCCTGAGGGAGTTCATGGAGTGATCGTTTGAAATATACTAGAAAAAAATAAAACTGTGGAAAAGTTTGAGTCAAACAAGCACCAACACTAGCGCTCTCAAAGAATACTTTTTGTTCAAAGAAACTATTGTACTTGGAAAATTACAGTAATGAAATGGAATTATGCCATTATTGTGAGAATTTTGTTGAGTGAAGAAAATCTGAAGAAAATCACAACGTAAAAAGTAGAACCTCATTTCAATGACCAGGAATGTAGAGCCCCGAAACTTGTGGCATATCACAAATCTGCGTACTGCAATCGACACCAACGAGACGTTTTATGGTTTAAAATTAGATAAGTATAATTTATCGTAGTTTATAGTACATTGGAAGTCAAGTCGATAGTTCGATTCACCGTTCTGATCGTGATTATAAACTTCAATTCCTGTCAAAAATATTTTTCTTTCTTTTTCGTTGTGGACTATTTTCGTCAAACAAGTAGTTTATTCATTCAGGGCAATATGAGGCTTCGACACATATTTTTTTCTACCCGTAACGCACGCAAATCTAAATTTGTTGCACGATATTAAGAGAATAAGATACATTTGATTTATTTTCAAGCAAAGAAATTCCTGAGGAACCTGGGAAAATTTCGGTGTAGAGGAATTTATTGGTATGTATATTGCTTAAAATCCCCGATGAGAAACCGTAGACTCGCACCGGTTTTTCATGTGCTCTATTTTTAAGAAAGACCCTAAATGCATATTCTGAAGGATAAAATGCTGTTACCGTCGGCGATACTCTCTTCCTTCAACGCAAACTATTTTTAGAGGATCAAGATTCCCCGAGGAGCAGAAGATTGAGTTCCACTCTCCGTAATACTCCCGACTTTTGTTTTGAAATTTATCGGAGTATTGGTGGGTACATTAAATCCACGTCCTATCAAAAAATGAGTCAATCTTGAGCTGTACTGATGAATGTAATTTCTTAATTTATAATAATTGGTATGCTCTAGTCTAGAGAGCACTTGATACCCAATCTAATATTATGATATTGCATATCATCAGAGTGAAAGAAATAAAAATGTGGTATGTCACATTGATCATGCAAAAAGTTTTTATAATCACTCGAACGCAGCCTTTTCGCTAGTATTTCAATATGATTTTATTTGTACCGTAAGACAATAATTTCAAAGTACCTGTACTTTCATTCAGGACTCAAATATTGTACTGTATTAACACCATATTCACTCGGAAAATTTTGGCTATTAATTGTGAGGAAACTTGTGTTTGCCGTCAGTCCCAAAAATACCTGACCCTTGAGCACATTAAAAATATACCATTATCAAATATTAAAAAAATACTCACATTCTTATTACATCACGCAGCACATAATTTTCAGATCTTTTCTTGGATGCACCCTCATCCGCTGGAAATTCGATTTTGCCTCCATATAATGAAGAAAAGGACGATTTTCCGTGAAAATTATGCACACTTCATAGAACCCAACAGCTTTCAAGCGTAGCCCAAGAAAAATATTTGGGTGCGACAGTCTATTATTTGAACAATTCTGGATCATCCAACATCGGATCAGCAATGCGTGGGCATCAAGGAAGGGAAGTGGT
>CAJPEX010003961.1:0-25010 GCA_905338405.1 Notodromas monacha
TTGCAACAAGCTGGCTGTGGAAATCACCATGGCCCAGGAATGAAGATTCATAATGCTTGACAGTGAAGTACGTGAATGTTTTTTTTAGTGTTGAAGAACCCCCATCATTTCTCTGTTCTTTATAATGCAATATCCCTTTTGTTATCCCCTGTCCTTATGTTTATGAATAAATTTGTTTACATATATGTAATCGGTAATTGACCTAATGACAAGGAATGAAAGTCGAGTGAACGTCTCTTCATAAGCAACCAAGGAGCAAGTCATGCTTGAGCATACGTCGAGCATTCAGCGCACAAATAACCACTAGGATAAGCTTTCATCTAATAACACATTAAGTCTTCATTAACATCGTTTATGACAACACACCTAGTAGAATAACATGTTCATCAAATATTTATCAACAATATGTTACCTAGGCATCTTTTACAAGGGGTTTTGGGCTACTAAATCAACATCAAATGAACGTTTCTTCATAAGCGACCAATGAGCAAGTCATGCTTGAGCATACGTTGATTCTGAAACCAGCGCTACAATAAACTTTCATCTAATAACACATTATGTCTTCAAAAGCATTGATTTTCACACAAAGCCTACAAGAACAACATGTTAATGAAATATTCACCAAGAATAAGTGACTCATACACCTTTTAGGTGTGTTCAGGGCTACATAAGTTTAAATCAAATGAAGGGCGCTTGATCAGCAATTGCTTACTGGATTCCTATACACTAGAACATTCATATAGTAAATTTCTCAGCAGTGCATTCAATGTATAGATGAAATGGCGTTTCCCAACGCCATGACAGACCCTTGTCAACGCCTTTCTCATAGCAGATGCAAACGTGCGTGCACCCCTGCTTCAACAGTTATCACTACCATTCTCAACGTGGCTTGAACCCAATGGTCAACGTCTGCCCTCAATGATGGGGGAACAGACGTTGAGTGGCAACCAAGATGACGTTTTCACAACGTCCTTGCCAAAACGGCATGACAACGCCCCCTCAACGCAATTTGTAATGGCAAAATTCTTCGCTGGGTACTTGACGGGAGCAGTAGTCTACGGCCACCAATGCATACCGCTGTCCCTGTTTTGATGGCGGGAAGGGTCCCCAGAAGTCAATTCCAAGGCAGATGTGTTTTTCTGCTGGGGGGACTGGCTCTGATTGAGCACCAATTCATGATGTGACTGGGTTAAATGTGAAGCATTTGGTGCAGCTAGTCACGCATTGGAGACGTCTGCCTGTAGCGTGGGCCAGGTGTACCGATGGAGCAGCTGGTCAAATGTCTTTTTCCAATTGGGGTGTCCCATTTCCTCGTGATACTCTTGTATCAGTTGCACTTGCATTTCTTGTTCTGGTACTTCCTTCAGTTGTATGGAGTTGAGCTGGATACGGCTGAGTGCATCTGGGCCTGTTAGGGTCTTGTCTGGGCAGTGGATGAGAGTGTATTGAAAATACTCCAACTTAAATATGAGGCTGATGAGCCTCGTATCAGACAGGTTGCCAAGGAGCGCCTTGTGGTCAGTGATTATCTTAAACGGCCTATGTTCTACGTAATGTTGGAATTTTTTTGAGGTGGCCCATACGGCCGCCAGGAGTTCCTGCTGTGTATTTGAGTATTGAGTTTCTGCCAGTGTGAGTACGCGGCTTGCATATTCCATAATGTGCGGTTGGGCTTGATCATCCACCTGCACAAGGATGGCCCCAATGGCTGTAGCAGATGCATTGCAGTGGATTTCTGTGTCCCAGGATGGTTCAAAGCGTTCCAATCACGCTGCTTGAGCTATTGCGGTTTTGAGGCTTTTGAAAGCCATCTCCGTGTCAGGGGTCCATTGTAGGGCAGTTGCCGGTTTCACTGGGATGGTTTTTTGTAACACTTTTTCCAGGTTGGCAAAGTTGGTTGGTAGGTGTGCTTGCAGGTATGTTGCGAGTCCCGGAAACTGTTGCATTTGTCTTGTCATGGCGGGCTTCGGGAAGGCTTCCACTGCCTGTAGGTGTTCATTTGCAGGACAGGTGCCCGTTTCATCCACTATGTGCCGGAGGAATTTAATAGATTCTGCTAGGAATTGCCACTTTTCAATGTCGATGGATGCGCCTGCCACAGTGAGCATATCTAAGACTTGTGTCAGGTTGTTTAAGACATTGTTGAAGGTTCTACCAAAGACTATCACGTCATCAATGTTGACTAGGCATTTTGTGTAGGTGCGGCCGGAGGTTTGTCTCCATTGTCCTTTGGAAGATGACAGGTCCCATTTTGAGGCCGTAGGGCAAGACGGTGTATTGCATCTGCCCTGTTGGTGTTGAAAAGGCCTTCTTGTGGCGATTGCCATGTGCTAGCAGGATGTGATGGTAGCCCGCATGCAAGTCCAGGCGGCAGAAGTATGCGTTCTGCCTGCCGAGTGCGTCCAAGATGTCCTGAATCACAGGCATTGGATAGTTATCTGCGATCAGCACTTTGTTGATTTTGAGGTAATCCTCAACGATGCGCCAGCGTTTGATAGCCGGTGCATTTGGATCGTCGCTTATTAAGGTTAGGAACGCCAACAAGTTGATAGTTGACTGGGTTGGTTCCACTATTCCTGCTTGGACGTAATTTTGGATTATTTCATTGAGGGCCTGTAATTTATCCGGCAATAAGCGGATCCTACAGGGGGGGGGGGGGTTGGGTCCTGCCCATTTGTTGGCAGCAATGCTATGTGTTGAGGGAACAAGCCATGCTTGCCGCTCCATTGAAAAATATGGGCTGCGTATTTCCCAAGCAGTCGGGCTATGGGGGACCATTCATTTTCTGACCAGTGCACAAAGGTGATTCCCTTGCCAATCAGGGCACGGGGTAGTTCATTTTCGGTTTGATAGTTTGAAAGCCAGAAAAGATGCGTTGCCCGTCAAGGGTGATGCAAATGGGAAGATCTTTGAGCATGTTGAGCCCAAGAATTATGGGGTAACGCGGGTTTGAAAGAACAAAGAAGGAGGCATTGTAGGTTGCCAAGCCAAGAATGAATGTTGTACTCACGGGATGGCTGATGTGTGTAGACACGTGGAGGATCGCGGCGGAGATCTTGGCCTTTGTAGTGTGCAGTGTGAGCCCCACCTCTTTGGCAAGGTTGGTTGCCATGAAAGATTTCATGGCCCCCATATTGATGAGGGCGGTGACGCAATGTCCTTTGATGTTGATAATCATTGTGAGGCTGTTGTTGTTGTGTGTTGGGATCAAGCAGAGGACAGCCTTCACTGCCCGATCTTGTTTCCCTGCTTTGGACAGTTTGCCTTGGTATGGCCTGCAAGACCACATTGGACACATTTATTTGGTTGGACCGTTTGTTGGCCTTGCGGTGAGGTCACCTGGTTTGCGGGATTCTTGAGGCACTTGGCAGATGAGTGGGCCACCATATGCCCAGGATGGTACACGCATTGCTGGAGGGTACGATTTGGGGAGGCATTCCCTGGTGTCGCGCTCCTTGCTCCCATGCCTGTACGGGAGCATTCTGCTGTTGTATGGAATACGTAGCATTGGTGGTGCTTGCAATAATGCTTTACAATGCTGTTTGCAGTTGTTTTTGGCAGTCTTGCTGTAATCACTGGCATTGGTGTTGCAGGTTTTGGAGATGCCAGATGGGTTTGCCTGTATTCATCTGCGTGTGCCAGACATTCATCCCAGGACAGGTTACAATCAGCAGTTGCCTTAGCATGTAATTGCAAATGCAGTCCCCTGGTGGTAGTGATTGCAAGGAGTTAGCCAAGCAGGCCTGCCGTAATGGCACGCTCCTGATTGGGTAATTTGTCCAGCGTAAATGGCAAGTACCTGATGTATTCTGCCCTCAGGCAGTCACCAAACTGGGACCAGGTCTTGACCAATGTTGGCCGGATTTGGAGGATTTGCTGGAAATGCTGGTATGGAGACAAGCCAAACCTGGTCTTGAGGCATTTCACAATGTTGTTGAATTTGATGTAGCCCTGTTTGTAGAGCACTTGGGCTGCTTCTGCAACTTTGGGTTGCAAATGCCCAATCAGGCAGTTGATTTTTGTAAAGTTTGAAGTGTTGTTGTGATGGAACGCTATTGGGAGACGCCATAGGTACACTTCTATGTCCTTGTTTACCAATTGCTTAGGGTAGTTGGGTACCTGTCGGCAAATTAGTTGGTCCGCAATGTGGGCGGCAGATGGTCCAGCATGCAGATCTGGGAGGGTATTCATGACAACGTGTAGTGGTGTGACACCGCGTGCCTGTAAGGCCACCACCAGTTCTGCTTGGTTGTCCTGCGCCGTGCCGGGAATTTGATGAGCCGTGCAGTAATTGCAAATCGCTGTCAGCATCACATTATTCCAGGGGTTTGTTGCCGGATTCAGCAATGGGGTGGGCGTCTGGGGGGATCCCGAGGTACCCGCAGGGGATTCACTTTTGGAGATTGGGTCACTCCGCTTGTTGGCCATTGCGACATCACTTTTGGCTGAGCCCCCAGTAATACTTGTTCTGACTCACAGTCTAGATCACTACAGTATGCGGATTGATCTGCAGGATAAGAAACGCACTACTAGATTTAAATAACAAATTGTACTCTGGTCTGGTAGCGAGTTCACTAATACATATATACTCTGGTCCTTTCCAAACAGGGGTCCATGATCAAATGAGGCTGCGCAGAACCTCTTAGTCAACAAGTGCAGGCAAGGCGCGTCAAGTGGGCCCTGATTGGCCAGTACAAACAAAGGTGAAAAACGATCAAATACGCAATGGCTTCCTGTCACGCTGGACAGTATGGCCGACGGTGGCAGTTACTAAATCATTGAAGATGGAGAATGCTGATTACTTAATCACACCAAAGAATCATTACCTGGTTCATCTTGCTGGAGAAGTTTTGGTGTACTCTTTCCACCTTGGAGGATTTGATGCATTCCCTTTGAAAATTTGTCAAGACTGTTCAGGGATGAAACTCTTATCCACAGTGGGAAAAGTGTGCTGAAGCACAAGAATCAATTGGAAAAAAAGAATCAATTTTAAATTGATGCTTGTATAATATGAAAAGCTCAGTTTATTATTGCCTTATCAATATTACTTGTGATTAATCTAAATAAAATAAGAAACTATAAATAGTAGTCGTCATGCCGACAATAGGTTTTCCCCCAATAAACGTTGTAGTTGTGGTTACGGACAACTACTCGTGTTAGGTTTTGGTTCGTGTAGGTCCGTCATTGTGGTAGAACAACTTCAAGGTCAACACATCTACAATGACTTTAATCCACCAAGCAACCAAATAAGTCAAATTCAGGAGGAAAGTGAGCAACTTGGTGAGGGACACTTTCATGTTTTACAATCAGCATTCTGAGATGTACTTGTTTGTCCTAGTGGTAAGTTCAAAATTCATTTATAATTAAATAAATTTGAATTGGAAACTTATATTCCATTTTTTTCAAAATAATTAGAACTTGGACAGGAAGAAGATGAAGAAATGGTAATATCAGAAGGATTTCCTACAAAAGTTTTCTTTATACATGGTTTGGAAAACATTCAAATCCCAGAAACAAATTATCCAAATGCAGAAGTATCAGAACGTGATAAATTAATTGGAAAATAAATTTTCAACCAATTACATAAGTTTATGCAATTTATATTTATGAAACCTACAGAATCTATTGATGACTTCAACTTGATGCAACCAGCAAAAACTCCTCAAGGAATTTTAGCTCAAGGTGTGACCCTGCAAGAACCTCAACCATCCACAAGTAATGCAATGCCTTAAAAGTCAATCAAATGAACACAAGGATGCTGAGGGGGCATCTTATTCTACAGGTATGCAAAAGTAATACCTCGATGATTTTAGTAAAATTATATGCAAATTTATTCTATTCACAGGCAATGAAATTGGAAAAACAACAGTAGTTGAATCAATTGTTCACACTCAAGATTCTATGGCAGCATCAATCTTTAACAAGGTGCTACCTTGCTTACTCATGATTGAAACAATGAAGGAAAGGCAGAAAGACATGGAGAAGAGACAGAAGGAAATGCATGCAATGATCAAAGAAACTGACGTTGCCACTTCCACAAAACATGCACTTGAGGAAGCCATATATCAAAATACAATCAATGCATGTGGTTGCAGTCAGCAACAGACAGTAGGACTTTGAAAACAAATAGGAGGGAAATTCAATTATATTAAAAATATTTTTACACATCAACATATACATATTTTTGGAATTTCAGTTGGAATTTCAGTTGTCACTCCCCAATTAATGGGGATTACTTTATTGTTATCCTAAAACTATTTTACGAAAGTTGGTGATCAACGATGATCAGTCGTTGAGAACTACTTTCTAAAAATTAATGAAAAGGAGGATCGGAGATTTAATTCGTTTTCCTCAACTTTTGAAGGAAACGCAAAAGTTACTCCGTGAGAGTATTTCAAATGTTTATTTATTTATCTTCACACAGTTGATACAACAATATTTCTACCGAGAGCAAAGCGGCGTAGATTCGGCGTTTGGACAGAGTCTGGTGCAGTAAACTTAACGCAACATAAAATGCACCTGTATATATAGCTTTGGCTGGCCGAGGTCGAGGAATGCGCATAGAAACCAATTCGGATCGGGGACGTCATGCTTCGTTTATTCCAAAGGAAGGAAGCGTGAGCACGGTCGGGAAAGTATTCCGTCAACAACGGGATTGTGAAATATAATTGCTAGCACACCAGGCGCAGCCAAGCATATCGGAAATACATTAGCTTAAAAGGGTCATGCGTAAAGCGAAGGGTGTTGCGGTCATTAATATGACTACAAATGCAAAAAAGAGTCTCCAATGATCCAAGACTACTCATGTTAAAATTGCACAGCTCAGGAACCTTATGCCTCAAGGAGGGCCCCAATTGTGAAATAGTTCTAAAAAGCATTAGTCACATGTTATGTGACTAATGCTTTAGGTCAGGTTATGTTCCAACTATATATTTTGAGATATGTTCATTAAAATATTTCAACTAACATAACCTGACCTAACCAAACTTTAATTGCCCCCAAAAACAGTTTCAGCAGAATCTCAATAAATAACAGAGAATAACAGGTTATGTTCCAACTATATATTTTGAGATATGTTCATTAAAATATTTCAACTAACATAACCTGACCTAACCTAACTTTACCTAATCACCCCCCAAAAGTCAGTTCTCAGCAGAATCTAGAGAAATAACAGTGTAAGTTTCAGTTCAAATACACAGTTCAAAACATACCTGCATAGAGAATAGATTGGACCTGTGGCAAGCCTGAGGATAGCGCAACTCACCTGCAGCACACCAGTGCTGTTGTGTAATTGGAGTGTACCAGGACTCATTTTTCAGAACATCCCATGGATGTTGCCAATAACTTGCTTGCAAAACAGTACCTAAAGTTGTTTGAAGATGGAGATAGTAGTCTGGTTCACCTCAAATGAGATAGCTCAAAATTGTTATACTCATAGATGAAAAAAACTTTGAAAAAACCACAAAAAAATGCTCCCAAAAATTCATCTAACATCACTTAAAACTTGTACCAGACTCATAACAAGTATGTTACTGATACTTCAGACACAAGCACATCAACAACTCTAGGCCCTTATGTTATTAAAACGCAGCTTCGAAGATTGAAAGATACTCACCGGACTATGCCTCAACTGGACATTACGTAAATCATCAGTATACTGTACCAACAAAGGCTATTTCAATGAAGCAAGAACTGGATATCACTTCCTCCGGCCTGTCTCACAACAAGCACAATTCCTGGGTTTCAGGTCCCGCGAAGCAATCCTGAAACAAAAGCAGAATCGCCAATTACCCCAATATCTTTGTGAATATGGGCTCAAATTCTTGTTGAATCCTCAAGCCCAGCACAAATTTATTTTCTTTTTTTTTGCGGTCAAAATCGAAATAAAATACGGGTCTCACCTTGGTGCAAATTATACACATCTACTTGCAGACATGAAGCACATCCGAGATGAGACTTCAGCAACGGAAACTTCTTGCGCCATGATGTACACTAGCAGCAAACGAAGAACACAGTTGGACTGCTTTTGTCACCACATTGTCCAGCAGCAAAAGCCGTGTCGGTGGTAATTCTAACCAGTGTCCCCCAGACACTAGGATTGATCGCAGTACTTCCCTTCATTCTCAACAGAATCGAAGGGCAATCAACACTTTCTAGTATGATTCTCATCCACACTCATTGTGGAAGGCGGATGTTCTGGTATAATGTCTGAATTCCACCGCTGCAGGATGGGAAATACTCCTCTCCCGGGTGAAAACGGTTTGTTCTGCAATGTAATTAAGAGGAAAACAGATCAAGAAATGAAAAATATAAAGTTCAAGAGTTTTCCATTCATACTTTGTATGACATACACAAAGAAATGGACCCCACAGTTCAAATGTATACTTGTAAGTAACTTTTGTGCAAGGACGTCCATCACAGGCCTTCATTGGAGGAAGAACGCTTCACTATAGTCAACCACAAACGTGCTCGTTTTCTGTTTTCACATCCTCAGCACCAAACATCCACAGCAAAAATATTACACTATTACAAAAATCCCAAAACACAAGGCTATTCGTGCAAAACAAAACAAAAAAGCAATAAACACACCAGCTTCCATGGAGATCCGGTTCTAGGCCTGAGATCTCGTCAACGGAGATCATCATCGTCGTCTTCGTCATCCAGATGGTCTTTGGCTATCCCAACTGTGCTCTTGATGACATAATCGTTGTCAGTGTCACTGCCTATGCGGGACAGAAATGGGTGGGAAGCTGTAGGCAGCTGGCACGGGGCTGCGGAGTATACTCGGAGTGGCGGTCAACAGAAACGGCGTCCCCATCCGCCGCCGCACAGTTCCGGCTTTTCTCCACGAGCCCGAGTCAGCTCCAGCAGTCGCATCAGCTCCACTTCCACTTGCAGGTTGTGAGATTCTTTCCGGTAATGGTCTGTAGCTGTAGCTTTCATTCCTCTGGGAATACAGAAAATAAAAAGGGGAGGGACACGCCCAGCTGTTCACCATGACATTAAACACCCCACACACAAAAAAGTACATTAAACATAAGAATTTTGTTCACATGCCATTCTCGAATTCAGGGAACAAATGAAACACACATTCCACAAAAAGCAGGCGGAAAACTTCGTATTTCTTCGTAATTTTCTCAGTGCTTCATGCCTTCGTTGGCTGGCCCTCCAAAAAAATCTGTTCACTTGGAAAGCCCATAATTAAATTGGCTTGAATGATCAAATCATTATGAAAAACCTAACGATTCGAACTGATCACAAAAGAAAAGCAGGATAACCTTCTCCCGAACATGGAACAGGTTAAATTGACATAATATTCGAAACATTCGTCAAAATATTCAATCATGATACTGTACAGTGAATAGCAGATGCCTTTGTGGAATTTTCCTTGCGAAGTTCGTCTTTAGTAGCTATCCACTTCTCAAACAGCAAGCCGAGCATGTTTCAAAATTCTTAGTTGATATGGCACCTTACTGTGACTTCTGGCTGTTCCGCACAGCGAAGAACGACCTGGAATTATTGAGGACAGTGACAGTCTCATTTCCACCATCGAATAGCATCTGAAGCAACCGAGGGATCTCGATTCTCGGTCCCTTTTTATCATTGGATTCATCCCGTGAAAAAATGCATCGAAATCGGCAGAGATAGAGTATGTTGAACAGGACTGAAGTACAGTATTACCAAATTATGGGGCTATGCGAGTAAACTTTTTTTTTGTGGGATTTTTGAAACTTCGTTGGACCCACTTTGGAAGTCAAAACTTATGAACCAATTTCATTCATATAAGTAGGTCGAGTAGATCATGAAAATCTGCAGTATTTGATCACCCTTTTCCTTCTCGACTGCACTCAGCTGCACTATCAGCTGTTCTTTTGCCAAGTCATGTTTTTTACCATGATGAACCACACTTCATCAGCAGAATGCGCGGAAATTAGTATCCAGTGAACCTTTGCAAAAACGTAGAAACACAACGCAAACGGCAAAACAAAAGCTTTCATCCCTTCCTTTGTCGTCCTTCGCTAAACGACGTATCAATTCCAGGACCCTTTCACGTTGCTTTTGGTTCGCGTGGCTCCAGCTCGGAGTGCTCGCCAGACAAGAAAAAAATATTTAAAAAAATAAGCAGGTATGCATCATTATACTTGGGGAAAAAAGTAATAATCCATTGACAGCATGGGATTACCCGGATATCACACATTTTAATACCGAGGGAAATCAGTTTCTAGTCATGTGCTTCACATATAATCAATCACTTACCTGAAAGCACTCAAAAAGATGGTCAAGCAGCTCAGGAGAGAAGTCCCACGCAAACTTTGCAAGTAGATCATGCACATTTTTGACAATAGCTGCATGCTTTCCGATCTGTGCAGCCCAGAAGATGTCTAGTTTAGATCATGATAGCGGCCCAGATAGTGGTAGCATTATGTGTTTCTGACGTCCGCGAACTATCCACCAACTGGGACTTGAGTGGCAAAAATCAGCTTGACTGAACAACGGGAATAACTTTGATTACTCACTCCGTTGACCGATTGAATACCATGCAGCAAGTATATCCAGTACATGTATAGTGGATAGCTGTAGTGCACTATTTTTAGGACACATTGATCCACGAGGCGTACACAATTTCTTCGGATGGCCCTCTGCAAAACAAGATCATGAACGAAGTACAGTACAGAACTGCATTTCAGTGCAGAAATCAATGAGCGTATAAATTCAGCAGGATTGACGGAAACCACGCATGAAAAATTAAACAGAAGCCCGACTCACGTGAATGTCGTACTTTCATCCACTGATGCCAGCTTCGTCAGTAAAAATTCTTTGACAAGATAGGATAGGTCCTTATCAAATGAACTTTCGACACAGTTCACCTTTACGATCAACACCTAAGGCAAAACGATAATAGTCAGAAAATGTCAGACTTTTCCCGACAGTTCAAAACAGTACTGTGTGTCACTTGCCAAGTCGATGCAGGCGTGAAGGACGACTTCAAATTCACTACAAGGAAAAACTGAAACCATCCCAACCCAACGAATCCTTGCTATCATACAGTTATCAAGCCAATCCAGCTCTTCAATCGGGAAAGAGGGAACCACACCGTCATCCTCATCCATGTGATCCCGAAGAATTTGTTGGTAAGGAACTCCACTTCCGGTATCTGAGATCGACGGACTCCCCGCAGTTGTTCCCATGGGTTCGTATCAGTGAATCATAATCAACTGTATCCTTAGTTTGACCTGCTTCCGCCTGGGTCTTCTTGGGTGAGGCACATTCTCGCCAGAGCTGGATCACACCCTGTCAGAACTCCTCACCCCTGCGCCCCCCATCCCCTCACTCCTGGCATCCAACACTCTCTCTCCTGTGGTTGTGCATGAGTGACTTCAAGAGTCCGGAATACATCCCTTATGCAGGAATCAGTCTAGCAAGTATACCAACTATAGAAATTAACTAATAGTACAAAGAAAAAAATTATTTGTCCATATATTTGTAAAATGATAAGATGGGTTGTTCTGTAGGTTTCCAAAATGTGAAACATATTATAGTGAATGTGGTTTGAACTTGGAGCAAGGCATTATAGCTTTGGAAGTGCTTAAAAATCAGGTTTAATGGGTTGAGATGGACAGAGTGTGCAGCAATAGCAGCTATAGGTTTTAAAAATTTAGTATTGAGGAGACAATATCAATTATATGGCAATGCCTGTATTATTGAAAGGATAGAAGTTCTCAAGACTATTGTTTGAACAAAAAGCCAATAATAGGAAAGTCAAAAAGAATATATTCCACGACACATTAAACTAGTTTTTCAGTGCATTTATGTCAATGCATGAAATCCAAGCTCATTTATAGTGTATTTATTGATGAGGAATGTGCAGGCAAGAATTTAATGAAGAATTTCCACAAGCTTAACAAAGCCCAGCAAAAAAATGGGGTGTGGATGATTTCAGGCCATGAGGAACCCTAATGACCATGGCCATGCTGGAGACTTTATAAACTTGGCAGCCAGAGGGAGCCACAGATGTACATTTTTTGTAACATGGCAGCTCCTGTAAATTATGCCAGGTATGCGTAATTATAGTTATTTTCTTGTAGGATAGATGTCATTTTGAAAAATACCTTATTACTTTACTGATATGTTTGTTTGAAGTTCCAGTTCACCAGCACAATGCTATTTGTGGAACTTGGCTTTCCATATTTGATTTTCTTGCCTTAAGCAATAATTGAACACCATACCTGGAAAGCTCTGAAGATTCTTCCTCAAATTCATGGTAAGAAATTTTGGAAAGCATTTAATTTTGTTGATAACTTTCATGCTTTCATGAATGCACATACTCAGCCAATTATATATATCAATGACATCTTTATCAAGGTGCTTCTATTAGTGAAACTGGTTTTTTAAACTTGACTTGTCAAACAGGCCTCATCACATCCAGTCACGCCTACAACCTGAGGTCCTGAGCAACCTCAGCATTATTTTCAAACCATATTTCTAAAAGGTCTGCACATTTGAAAAATGATGTTTGCAGAAGCAGAATTTGTAATTTTCATTGAAAGACAGTTTACAGGAAAAAACTCAAGTTTTCTTTATCTAGTAGTAGAGCTTCCGCAGTGCGGATGCTCTACTACTAATTTCACCCTAATTGAACTTGGGAATTCAAATTTTTATATATTATATTTGAAAAAAGAATGGCTGTATGACATTATAGACATAACATTGCACTGTTTTTCTATGTTAGTGCCCCAATGTAGCAAAATATACATACATACATACATATGTACATAACATACATTTGAAATCATCATTACATACTGAGTGAAATTTTGGAAAGTTGGAATCTTTTTGGCTGGAAGAACTCAAAAATTTATTTTTTTTATTTTGCTGAATTAAAAAATTTTGTGCAGCTGTATTTGCAATGACATGGGGTTTTCAATTTGATCAGTCTCAAATTGAGATCTAAAAAGGAATTTTTCCCATTTTTCACTCAATTTTTTGAAATAGGTCCGCATTTTTTTATCTCAGTCAATTTTTGGAATTTTTCAAAGTTGGAAATGGGGAAATGTGCAGAACTTCATTGCGCATCCACCCTATGAAAAAGGTAGAGTTTTGTTGAGCAGAAATCATATGGTGAATTTTTATATTGAGAAGGTTGGAAAACAAAAAAAATTTGGACTTTCAAGTTTAACTCATAATATTTTTGGAGCAATTTCAATTTTAAAATTTTTCTTGGATGCAAAATGCATTTCTACATATTTGGAATTTTTTGGCTGGAGGAAGTTCAAATCGAAATAGGAAACGTTTTCTAAAAAAAAAATGTCCCAAGGGGTGGGATTGAACTGGATACCTCCGCAACCGTTTCACTGCACCCTAATTTTTTTTCCATGCCAAGGAAAACCTGCTAAAAGTTGGTGCCACAGACACCTTACACAACCATAATAAAGTTCCCCCAGACCCCTATAGGATCCTCAGTTAACACTGTGGATGTTAAAAGAAACCTTACTAGACCTAATGTCACAGTAGTCCTGTGACACTGCTCACTGCAAAGTAAACTCAAACCCTCAAATCTGTCACTAGTGTGTGTAAAGGAGAGAGTGATGAGGATACAGAGTCAGGGGATGGGGTGCAGTGGCGCGGAGTACAGCTGGCATGGCTTCCTTCTATGATCTATGGTGAGAAACTACACCACGGATTTCCAAGTGTTTCCTGAATGTGCCAGAAATTTTTAAAGTATTGAATTCATTTTTCTCTTGTAGGCATCTGACGATCATGAGGCAGAGACACGGTTTTGATCGCCTCTCAGATGATCAAGTGATACTTCTGCGTCCGATACCGCAGATCACGGACGTGCATATATGAAGCATCAGTTACATTCCAAAGCTCAATAATTGGGAGAAGCTGTGTATTCACTGGAAGAGCAATTCAATCATTTGGAATTGATGGGAATCTCCATCTTATTCATTGTGCACTGCTTTTCCTCCGAGTAATGCATACTTGGGGATCTTGTGTCTCGCATGGGGAAGCTGAAAATGGCAGGTTTAGTTGAGGGGAACATCCATGAACTGTGGTGTCCTTTGCTGACTTGTTTCTGCTTTTGGTTGGTCGCCGTTGAATAATGGATTGCTCAATCGTGATTTACAGAGGTGACCATCTGAATTATGGGGAGTGACTTGCGTGTGCAAGATGAGTGACACTTTCTGGGCCTATATTTGCGGAAGTGTCCAAAAATTTTCTTGTTGATCATTCAATAACTACAGTATATACTGTTATCCCAAACCAGTGGAAGAATTGATTAAAGACACTTTTGCTCAGAAAGAAACGTCTTCCTTTCTTAAACGATTAATCTAAAGATCTCATCCTTCTAGGATAAGCTTTTTGTCAAAAAGAATTCTAGTCTTGATGGCCGAGGTAAAGTGAACTAGACTTCTTGGTTAAGTGAATAGGTATATTTCTGTGAGCCTTCAGCGAACAAGAGTCAAACCAGCAATGAATGCTGACACATACATTTTGCGGTACTTTTATAGATTTGGAATAAACCAGACTCGCTTGTGCAACCAAAACAGGGCAACAGAAAGGGGGCTGGGCAAATAACTGGGATCCAGACAATGTATCTAGGATGCGTGATGTCCTTGTCTGCTTTGGGGCAGCAAGTTGCTAGGCAGATATTGCAAATACAGAGAGCAGTATTATTCACCTGACACAGGACATGTGTATAGGATATCTTTTGGTGACAAACTTACCACAGACAAATTTGAAGAAAAGTTCTATCTTTTCAAAGTCAATTTCAGAAACAAAGTTTCCATCAAGTGCAAAAATTTCAAAGGTGAACTCAACAATCAATGTTATGTGTATGATTGACATGCCTGGGCATCAATTTCCCATATGGCACACTGAAAAGCAGCTGATATTTTCAATAATTGGGTGTTCTTTTGCCTATTTTGTGGGGCACGAAAGGCTCAGGAATTCCCTGAGATGCTGCAGAGTTCAACCAGTCCAATCAGACTGGAATGTGGCAAAAAGTCACACACTTGAATGAAAACAAGTCTCTAGACTTGTCTCATGCTTCCTGAGACATGAAGAATGTGCTCAGAGCTCATTTCTGGGTGATTTTTGGAACAAGCAACATCTCTTCAATAGTGAGTATTGAAGGTTTCTAACTATCCTTTTTTGTGGCCATTAGTGATATTAATGCTCTCTCTTTAATTTTCAACAGTTTTTTGTGATTTTTGTGCTGGGTTATCCACAAAAAGGACATCAGAAAAAGTTTGACGTGCAGCAGTTCTACGACGCCGGCATACAACGCGCTCAACAGGGACAACAAACAGTGCCACTAGGGACAAAAGGGACCTTAAATATCAATTCGGGACAGTTCAGTGACCCTTGGAAGTGAAAAAGAACCAAAAATTCTGGCAAAAATGGGGTTTTTCACACTTGTAGCAGCAACATCTACATTTTTGCTGGTAAGTTCTCAACCCAAAAATGATTCAAAAATACAGTTTCTCATCTTCTGTTTGGTGTGTTTTCCAGATTCTGAGTGGGGGTGTGGAGTCTTGCAGTATCGTTGCAAACAGGCTGGTTTGTGAAGATATTTGCAACGTCAAGAAGCCAGGAAAGTTTGGTCATGCTGTGGACTTTCAGGGTTCCATGCTGGATCTTGACTGCGTCAGGTATAAGGGACTGAAGGTTGGTAGTTTTCCTCGTTTTCTTGTTGTATTTCATCTGAAAGACAAAACTAATTTCTTTGAAATTTTCAGACTGTGAAACTGTTCTCAAGGACTTTCTGCAAGGGGAAGACTTTGGGAATGGAAGAGATAGTGCAGCCCTGGGGGCTGTGCTACTTCAAACATGAGAGTGAGTCCCATTTTTTAATAGCTTCTCGGACTGGATTTAACCTCTTTTAAATATTTTCAGGAAAGGAGCGGATTCAAGACTTGCAGCAGAATCAGAATCAGGAAAAGGTGATATCTGCAACATCCCCAACTCCTTCCATCTCAATTCCATCACAAGCATCCCCTGAGACTTCAAGTTCAAGTTCTACTTCAGCTACAACCTGGAAGACTTGGTACAGTCAATCCTCAACTTCACCTGCACCTGTCATCTCCAAGGTGCCTGCCAAGATTCCAATCACTACTCCACCCACATCCCTAGTTCAAGTGGTTGAAACTACTACTGTGCCAGTGCAATCTCTTCCTGTGGACAAGATTTCAGCAGAGGAGGGAGTTCTAGTAGATCCCATGGGGGCCTGGATTCCATCCATGGTCCCCAGTCCTTCTCCAGTCCAGACAACTGCAGGAAACCTCTCAGACATCCTAAATAATCTGGGAGATTTCACTACATTTAATGTGTCTGCCACCAGACAGGATGGGTCTGTTGTCCATGCAGAGGTTTCCTCTCTTGTCTTGGACATTCTAACTTGGCTTGCCGGGGCTCTGGGAGTCACTTCACCTCTGGTGACTGGAGTTATTTTTTGCTGATGGAAGATTAAATGCAAGATGTGTAGATTAAATACCAAGATTAGTGGTTTTTGGGTTTTAACCTTGGTTTTGGGCTTTTCTGCTTGCTTGCCTTTTGCGGTTAGAAGGAGGAGGCGGTTAATGAGAATAAAGATAATACTCAGGAGGAAACTCGTTCATTTCCCAATCCAACTTTTGAGGAAGTGGAGATGGACAAGTTACCATCACTAGCTTCTATTTGACCTTTAATGGCCTCCTTTTGTAAGCATGAGCTACTCTTGCTTGCTTTTTTGCCTGTGCTTTGATGTTTTTGTTCCCAGGTCCGTCCAGAGGGCCTAGATGCAGCAGAGGTTTGTGCGCGGCTGGGGTGGCCCCTGCTGCGTGCCTGGATGCTCAGGAGGATGCGTTCTAGGAAGGCCAGGACCATCCCTAGGACTCCAGCTCTGTGGCCTGGTCCAACTGTCAACACAATCAGCATGGACAGCTTCCACACTGTGGGAGATGTTGTGTAACTTGCATATTGTATAATATTTTTTGAGCGTCTAGAACAGAGTTGTTGATAGCAGGACTTCAATAAAATATTGTCTCCTGAATTGGTTGTCCTCTTTTCTTTTTGTTTGGTCTCTTCCACAGCTCTTCTCCACAGTCAGTACAGCATCCAGCATCCAGTACAAGGAGTAAAGAAAGCATCATGTCACACCAATAAGGCATAGTAGACATTTTTGTTATGCAGACAGATAGTTGATAAGATAACAGCTAATCCACATGCACTTGTATAGGTAAGACATATCCAAGGGCATGGAATACAAAACATGAAAATAGAGATACCCAGGTACATATAGGATTCATTCTTTCAAGTCTGTACTCAGTTTGGCTGTAAGCATGGTTAATATTAACAGGCTTAGTCTTTGTATACACACCAATACACACCACATATCATACCATAGAGTAAACAAGTATAGAAGATCTGAATATACTAGGCTGTTGTCCTGCAAGGCCATTACTTTTTATTTGATAGCCATCAATCCAGTAGAAGCACTGATCTGTAACCTTGGATATTGTGGTGCAGCTGGGGCACTTTGGGAGGGTAATAATTCAAGACTGGTGCCTTCCAAGAGGTTCATGTTTTGCATGTGTCTTCTGAGAATAACATACCTGATTTTAGCAAACCATAAATAGGCAATGCTCAACAAAATGATTGATAAGAGAACAACAGAGACTATGAGATAAATATATCCGTGATCTCTAAAATGAATCTGTAAGTCACTGATATCTTCTGCCACAGAGCTTCTAGGTTTAAATGCAGGAATTTCCTCAACTGCATTTATTTAACATTCTCTAGTTTAGGCAGGATATCTCTGAATGGACTGTTGACCAAAGTATATCTGCAATTTTTGTTAAATTTGATGATTCCAGAATATGGGAGTTCATATGAATTTTCGGATGCAGGTATAGTCTTTTCCTCATTCTTGGCACAATATTGAGTTATCCATCCTTTATCTGTATTGATATATCCAAATTCCTCTCAATCCAGCTGTACCACCATATTCTCCGGCCTTTCAATTAGTCTCAAATCACATGATAACCTAATCATTTCATCATTGGCTCCCTGCTGTATTTGCTCAACACACTCACTTGCTGGTCTTACTGGCAGATGTCCGGCTTTGCAGATTTGACAACCAGACTGTCCAACCCTGTCTAAACAATTAGGTTTTCTGATCCATAAGCTGCATAGAACTGGGGTCCACGCTTCATTAGAAAAGGGTGTCTGATCTCAGCTTGCATCCATTTGGGTGATCCCAAATAGGTTTCTCTTGCTATGGGGACAGTATGAACTTGGGAGAGATAGACTACTTCATCAGGGGCCAACACAGGAACAATAGTCATAGTTCTGAACTTGCATGTGCTATTTTTCTCTTGTAACTCATCCATGTATTTTTTTACGTCCACATGACAATTTTTGGGATGCTGGGGTATACAACTTGTTGGGCATGTTTGTATTCAGTATTTTTTATATTTTCATGTTTGTCTCAATCATTCAGCCGAATTTCCTACAGAATATTTTGGATATATCAAAAGTTCTGTCAGAACCATTCTGGGTGCATGAAAAACTATTGATCTTGTTGTCCGTAGACCGAGGTAAATAAAAATATCTGGTTAAAAATATATTCAATATATTTGCAAGTCACAAATAGTTCAGTAGTACAAACACACAAAAATATACAAGATACGTAGATATAAAGAGAGTCTTGCTAAACTGATTTGCAAGTCTCTCTGAGAAATAACCGCAAACAGCTCTAGATTAATTCTGAGAAAATATACAGCACAGAAGGTATATATATGCCTTCTGGTAAATACAAAATATATGGGCGAGATACTCGCCTAAATTGAGGAACTGCGGAGCATTAATGCGGGCTGACGCGAAAAGAGGGGAACCAAAACAAGAGGGAACAGCTGCAAGGAACTGAAAACCTTGTAGAAGAGATTTCAACCCAAATAAGAGAGGGGAAAAGAATAAAGAAGGAAATCAGTTTCTGGGTTACAATCTACTGAAGGCAATGCATTACTAGCAGTATTGGATTAATTCAAATTCTTAGGAGAGCAAATTTTTTCTAGGTAAGATTTTGTTTATTTTGGAATTTTCTGACACACGTGCATTCTACCTTCTCTTTACAGTCCAAGTTCACAGTTCCGGATGAGGAATGGCTTGTGCACTCACATTTTGAAGAATATGTGGAGTACCTGTGCAGTGACTTTTTTGTTTGAATTGTGAGTGTGCCGTTTTTGTGTTCCAGAATGAGTGGTTCCTTAATTTCAGGGCTGCCTTTAGTCAAGAATTGCATTGCATTGGATTATTATTGACTTTTCCAGAATGCATTGAATGTCCACAGCCCTCTCAATTTCTTTTACAACAAGTAACAGGTTCATACTATATGAGTTCACGCATCCAATTCTCTGATTCTCATTGAAGGGTTCTTCCAATTTTCCAAAGTTTGCTGGGATTTGATTTTGAAAAATTAGATTATGATTAGGCGTTCCACTCCAAAACACAGAATCATAATCTTCATTTGCTTGAACCTTTGGTAGACCAATGACATGCCTGATTCATCAGATTGTCTAATATATCCACTGGTCAATTTTATCTTGTATTCGAGCACTAGCGCATTTCAAACACAGTATTTTCTGATTATTAAGAATGTAATGTGTAACAATGTCCATGATTCCTTTCTATGCTGCTCTTTCCTCCAAAATGCTCAAGTATGTGGTAAGAAGACATGTTCAAATGCAAGAGTTTGTGCACCATGTAAAAGTGTATGCACACCATCCAGTGCAAAGCCATAGACCTGTAAGATATGGTTTGAATGCACAAGAGAAATCTTCATACAATGTTGAGTCTCTCCAAAGCTATTTTCTGTGAGGCAAATTGTTTTCCTTTTTTCCTGAGGGATCTTTCCTACTCATGTTATATATGGGTTCTTTACAAGGAAATCTTCTCTAGCCACATTTTTTCTGTTCCCTTGATTTTTGTTGTGAGGAGAGTCCACCTGGACTTCAGTGTGCTTGTTCCCCAAGATTCCAGTTTACTGTCCTTCATTTTCAACCAAGAAATTCCAGTTTTTGATGCCAAATTTCAATTGACGGTAAACAGTATTGTCTTGATTCTCACAAGAGCACTCGTCATCATCTTCAGACATGCTGTATAACTAACTGTGTGCAATTCTTTCATTGATATAAATCTTATATTACGAGCATTTTTATCTTTTGTTGGAAATTTAAGTAAGAAACTTGCAACTGAACCACAAATTTGATTTTTCTTCTATTTTGTTTCATCAATTGTATCCCCTTTTATTTGCACAAGCAAGAAGTCTAACTCATGGAAATATAAAAAGTTTTTTGGCATATAAGGCGTAATTGGTTCATTTGAGCACTTCAATTTTTTGAAAATGGTTGATGAGAAAATACTGTATTCAAAATTTTGAACTGTGGCATTCAGTTTAGGAACTTGAATCTGGATTACACAGCCTAACAACTAGGATTACACAGCCTAACAACTAGGATTACACAGCCTAACAACTAGGATTACACAGCCTAACAACTAGGAGTACACAGCCTAACAACTAGGATTACACAGCCTAGCAACTATTATTTTTTTTAAACTATATCTATCCTAACAACGTATTTTCTTTGTTTATGCATGAAAGATTTGTTTTTCTTTTACTTGAATCATCATTGAAAGGAATACAAAGTTGGTCATAGACAATTTTCAAAATTCTCTTTGTTTGCTAATGGCTGAGGTTTTGCAAAACTGTCTGCCAAAACTGTTCTTCTCTTCCAATTTCATGAAAATATTCATTAAATCAGAATGATCTCCTTTGAGAAGACTGATTCAAACTTTTATGTGCAATCATATGTATTTTTATCAACCTGCATCAAAATGATTATCAAAAGTACTCCTTTGAAATGAAAAACAGTAGGCTGAACTCACTTCAAAGGATAAATCTGAAGGGCCTTGTTTATTCCTAGAGTGTACAGCAAGAAACAGGCCAAATCAGTTTCAAAAACGAGTTCAAAGTTCAAAACCTCATTTTTGCCACTCAAGTTTCTGCCTCAGGGCTATTTATGGATCTTGCATGGATGATGACTTGCTTTGTTTCGAATTTTTTATCAGAATTATTGAATATCTCTCATGTGATTTTGTTTGTGGATTTTCTGGTTGCAATTATTGTTCAGACGCCTTAATTTGGAATTTGTAGCAAAGAATTACTGGAAGTTCCTTGAGGAGAGGAAACAAAAAACCAGGATGAATAGCAGTTGACAAAGAAATTTTGGAGAAAGGAATCCAGGATTATCCTTTGTACAATTGAAGTCACCCTCCTTTTCTTGTTTTGAAAGGTCAGTCAACTGTTGCCCTTGGACCTTGGAGAGTGGCATTGGTACAGAGGTCGAGTTATGTGGATGAAAGGGGTTGGGGTTAATTGCTTTTAGAAAGGGTTGGTTAATGGTTGCTCTTAATTGGACCTGAATACAATTTCTGTTGGTGTTTCCTACATTCATCTCTGCCCATGTTCCTGGACTTTGTGGGATTTGTGCACTGGTGTTCCTTCCTGGAGTGAATATTTCCTTGCACTGTATTTGTATAATCTTCATTGCCGCTGAAGGAGCTTGGGTGCCTTATCGTGGAACTTGACAAATTTGTGTACCTTCTATTTCATGGCAGGTTTAACTTTTGGTGTTTTCATTGCACTGTATTTTAGTGATATTTTCACGCGTGTTGGACAGAATAGTTCCTGATTCGATTTTTTTTAAGTATAGTGATATGCTTGGTTAGTTCATGTTGAATTCATAATTGGTATTATTGGCATTTCAATGAATCAACTCTGCCTCCATCCAAGAATTCAGGGGATTTTCTCATTCCCGATTTCTTCTTGAACTGATTGATTAATTTCACTGTACAAGTATTCAAGTATTTTTTGTTGTTCTTGAAAAATAGGTGCCTTGTGGAAATGTGGAAATACCAGTAGTTTATATAGAATGGTTGAGTGATCTTTTGGTTAATTATTGCACTGCAATTGAGTAATGCTTTTAGACTCCATCATTCAAAGTGTTGTTATCCAAAAACTATTTTATTGAAGTGAGGGATCAACAATGATCAGTCGTTGAGAGCTACTTCTTATAATTAGAGGAAAAAGGGATTGGAGATTTAAATTGTTTTCCGCAACTCTCAAAGGAAACGCAAAAGTTACTCCATGAGAGTATTTTCAATTATTATTTATTATACGTTCACACACAGTCAATACAATATAGTTCTACGGAGCAAAGTGGCGTAGACTTGGCGTTTGGACAAGGTCTGGTGCAGTAAACTTAATGCAACATAAAATGCACCTTTATATATAGCTTTGGCTGGCTGAGGTTGAAGAACACGCATAGAAACTGATTCGGATTGGGGACGTCACACTTTGTTTATTCAAAGGAAGGAAGCGTGAGCGTGGTTGGGAAAGTATTCCGTCAACAATGGGATTGAGAAATATAATTGCTAGCGCACCAGGCGCAGCCAAGCGTAGCGGAAATACATTAGCTTAAAAGGGTCATGCATAAAGTGAAGGGTGTTGTGGTCGTCAATATGACTACAAATCTCCCCTGGTAAACAAGAAAAAGCTCCTGCGTACCCAAGTTGTCAAAAGTGTTTCAGTCAGCGGGAAAAAGGATCAAAATTTTTGTTTGATTCCCACACCTCCCCTGATCACGTCTCAGCCATGCTGAAAGACATTAGCGCAGCCAAGCGTAGCGGAAATACATTAGCTTAAAAGGGTCATGCATAAAGTGAAGGGTGTTGTGGTTGTTGATACAAATCTCCCCTGGTAAACAAGAAAAAGCTCCTGCATACCAAGTTCTCTCAAAGTGTTTCAGTCAGCGGGAAAAAGGATCAAATTTTTGTTCGATTCCCACACCTCCCCTGATCATGTCTCAGCCATGCTGAAAGACATTACACAGGAAAGCATTCTCATGGGGGAGCAATAAGAATGGTAATAACAATCATATCTGCCTCCCCCAACTTCTTCAAGTTCACCAGGAAGCTGCAGAGGTCTGGCATGCCAATGCCTGAACCCTCAGTTCACCTCACACCCCCTTGCAGGTATGTACTCTTGACCCCCTTGAGCCCTTAATTAAAAACTGCTAAGTTAAATTTTGTTCAAATTGATTGTTTTTTTGCTTGGTTTCCATTAAATTTGACTTAATTTCCCATTCCCATTGTGTTTGAATAGTTTTGGTTTGGTTTTGTGCGTGAATTTTGCATTTTTGTTTGCAAATTTTGAGTGCGCGGATACGCCGTAACAATCGTTTTTTACGCAATATGAGGACCAAATTTGAAAATGTAAACGGTTCATTCTATTTCAGGTTGTTTAAGGGAGGTTTCCTGTGATTTTCAGCAAATTTCAACATTTGGTTCTTGAGATCTCAAAGAAAAGGTAATTTCCCATAGGCTTCTTAACAAGGTTGGATCAGATCTGATCCAAGTGGGCCTTTTTTAACTTTCTCAGAAATTAGAAAAAAATTGCGGGTTTTGCGACTGCAGTGCTGTTCCTTGTGCTGGTGATGCATCCTGATGCGTCATCCAGCAGGTGTGTCATCCAAGATGGCAGCCTGCACTGCACTGAAGCGGGCAATTTGGACGCGGTTTGAGTGCCCGAGTTTGATGGCAGGATAGTTTTAACTGGTTGTGTCTTGGATTTTGGATGTTTGAGTTTCTCTGGTATTAAGGTATGTTGCGGAAGAATGGGTTTTTGGTGCGGTTGTTTCAGTTTGTGTGAAATTTTCAGATAGTTGAGCTGCTTAGGCCAATGCATTGCAAGGGAGTTTTTGTGGCCTCTGCTGTTGATCCCGCCAAATTTTGTATCAGTTCAGGGTAGACTGAGGTTCAATTCGGTCCAACAGAGATCATGCCAGTGACTGCGACGGTGACGGCATCTATGACAACAGCTACGTTGGCACTGACAATCACAGTGACACCAACAGCGGTGACATCTGTCTTGTTTCAATTGGGAACCGGCACAGCCACTCCTGTAGCAACGCTACTGGCTGAGACATCTACAGCAACATCTGGCACTGATGTTTTTCCGTTGGCTTCTATAACAGAAAGAAAGACTACCGCCATCCCTGGTAAAGGATTATAAACAAATCCTGAAGTTCTGTAATTAACTTTGTCTTTTCTATGTGTCAGTCACAGTTAAGCCATCAATCGTGCTATCCGTTTTGAACAACTTTTTGGATATTCCGGAAAGAAAACTCTTCTCTGGAGAGCGGGAAAATGTCACTTTGGTGGTTGTGGAGGGAAAAGCTGTACTGGGTGCTGAAATTACAATGGAGGTCCTTTCCAATTGGGCTGTGGGATTAATCAGCGGACTGAGCCTGACAGTTTTTGGGTTGGCGACTGGATGGTTGGCTCATTGCTTGAGGAAGAAGGTACTTCCTTATTTTTCTTTTGCACTCTTTTTGTTGTCCATAAAACACGTTCTTTGCATGGAACTTCTGCTTAACCACTCATTACTAATAGTATTGCCCGAAACCACGTCAAACTAAGACAAATTTTGTACACAATTTGTTGGTAAGAGGTTTTAAATTGCTGATCCGCAATTCAACAATTAAATTTCTTTTAAAAGTACTTTCACCTCAGTCTTTCTTTTTCTCGTTCAACTTTTCTGCACTAGCGTTTGCGTCACCTGTAAGAATTACTACACTTGGTGCACTTTCTATGCAGCAACTCTAGGGATCCACCCCCCTGAAAAAGAAAACTACAGCTGCGCCAAATTTGTTATTCAAAAACTATTTTATTGAAGTGAGGGATCAACGATGATCAGTTGTTGAGAGCTACTTCTTATAATTAGAGGAAGAAGGGATTGGAGATTTAAATCATTTTCTGCGACTTTCAAAGGAAACGCAAAAGTTACTCCATGAGAGTGTCATCGATAACTTTATTGCGTTCCCTTTTCATCCCCTTTCACCTAGCAGACGACGCTCCGAATAAAGTCACGTCGTTTGTCTCACGGTTCCGCCGCGTGATCTCCCGCG
>CAJPEX010003962.1:5595-25001 GCA_905338405.1 Notodromas monacha
AGAAATTTGAAAATGGATCAATTTATAAAGTAAAGTTTTTTGGTTGTTGAAATAAAAAACAGAATCAGCCTGGGACGAGGCCGGGGAACCTTATTTGGTTTCCCTAATTTAAACTGAGTGAGTATATTTCGAAATTTGTCCCACAAGTTAATTGCAAAAAGACACAATTCTTTCCAAACACAACAACTCAACAGAACTCTTCCACAGACACACTTTCGTAAATTTCGTAGTTGTTCATCCAAAAGTTCGATCGCGAATGTGTAGTTCTTTGGTGAATTCAGGGGGAAGACAACAATTCTTTCCAAACACAACAACTCAACAGAACTCTTCCACAGACACACCTTCGTAAATTTTGTAGTTGTTCATCCAAAAGTTTGATCGCAAATGTGTAGTTCTTTGGTGAATTCAGGGGGAAGACGGAAATTGGTTTCTGGTTTTCTTTTGTTCAATTGCTGTTGTCCTTGGTGAGTTCCTTCCCTTTGAGGGTTGGAACTCTTATCTGATTTTTGCGCGGTTTTTTATGAGTTTTAATTGTTTTAAATTTGCATTGTTTGGCGTGCGCGTGTGGCGGTTTCCCAACAAAGGCTAACCACACTGTCAGAACAATGAAAAAATCAGACCTGATTTCTGCACAAAATTTGTCCACCAAAGAACAAAACCACATTCCCTATCAAACTTTTGGAGTGCACACATACAGCAAAATCTTACGAACATTGTGGAAGAGTTCTGTTGAGTTGTTGTGTTTGTGCAAAATTTTGTCTTTGTGTGTTTAAACTGTGGGACAAATTTGAAATTCATTAAACCCAAATTTAAACTAGGAAATCCATCAGGATTCCCAGCGTAGTCCCAGGCTGATCCTGTTTTCTATTTAAAAATTTTGAACTTTAATTTAGTTTCCAATTTCTTGATCCACAAGCAAATTTCACAAAATTAGTATTAAGGTATAAGTTATTCCCTAACATGGACCATGCCACATCCCGTTTAACTTAGACTCAAACACAATTCAAGCAGATATATTTAATAACGAATAAAATGCTTCAGACAATAAAATCACTTTCCAAAGAGCGTGTCGAGAATTCCTTTAAAAAATTAATTTGTGAAAGCTCTAAAATTTGTTTTCCAAATCCGACCGCCAATCTCAGTGATGGATTTTTGATATGCTGATATATCTCTGTTTTTGTTGTGACTCTTTGAAATCAATATCAACTTTTCTGCTTTGATATACTGTAAGTCGAAACCTGTGGGACTTCGGTAAAGTATTTTACTTCGTGAACTTTAATTAAGAGAAGTTCCCCGCCAGTCCCGGGATCATTGTTGATTAAGCCGAGTTACGCATTAATTCTTCAACTTTGCATAAACGTAGTCAACAACCTTTTTCGCGATATTGATTTGTACAAGTTTGTATGCGCAAGCTATTCTTGTACCTTTTCTATACTGTATACTGAATATCAAGAGTATTACAGAAATGCTTCAGGATATTATAATCGAATGCTGATTGCGACAAACGAGATCAATGAACACACGTGTCTCGGATACTAGTACATATGAGGCTCTTCTGATTGCATAAAAAGTTACTGACCTACATTCGCAGTAAAATATGAGAGTATAGAGAGAAGTTTTCGGAATATTTTCTGATGGATTTCAGCAGTCCGAAGACGAAATCATTCCACTTCGTGAGCTCCACTTTTGACAATATTTCTTTTTGTTCATCTTGTTTCTTTCGTTTTTTGTTGTTGTTGAATATTTCAGGAAATTCGGTACAACTCTCCGAGAGGTGGAATAACCATGGTCACGGAATCTGCATCTGCGACACGCAGTTTCCTGTTCATTCAAAACGTTCGTCAGCCAGACTCAGGGACGTACACTTGCAAACCTCCGTACGGGAAAATCGCAACTGCAAAAATACTCGTTCTGGATGGTCAGTGATTCGTCTCTTTTTATGCGTGTAATTTTATTTTTATTATTTACTGTGACGATTGCAATATGATTCATGGAGTGATTGGCCCACCTTGAACACTTATTGGAATAGCAGGGCGAGGCTTTATCCCATTAGACCCACTGTCTATATATTGATGATTTAGAAATTTACCAGTTCTAATACAAAAATTTGAATTTTAAAGGGTTGTCGCTTCGACGATTTTTACTCGCGTGTTTATTGTTAAAGCTAATTGAGGATTCTTCGAAATCTGAATTATTTGAAGAAAAAAAATTCACAAGCATTTTTGGCAGATTGTAAAACGATAGATATTTTCTACGTGTTTTATCGGAATGGAGTAAATCATCGAGGAATTTGTTCATTTTTTCTAATTACTGTACATGAAAATACGAAGTACAGGTGAACCTCTTTAAGTCAAATTTCAAGGGACCAGCAGCAACAAAATTTGAGTTAGAAAGGTGTTTTATAGTTAGGGAAACGAAGAATTTTTGTTGATGAGTGAAAGGAAGAATTATATGAAAATTGTAATTTACGATATTGTGGGTCTTAAATTTGTTTTTAAACGACCTGAAAGAATGCTGAACTTGCTGTAGGCAAGGGTTTATTTGTCCAATCCCAAAAATTTGAGTAATGGAGGTTTGGGAGGAAAATCTTTCGAGTTTGCGAGGTTTTTAATGCATTTTTCTGTGGGAATCCAGACAGCAGAGACTTTTAAAAAAAATTGACATGGCAAGGTATCTCTAGATACGTTACTGATGTTCAACTGTATGTTTGACAGAGAAACCAGTGGATATATATGTGTATATTTATTTTTTTTTCACTGCTGGCAAATTTTCATTCGGAAACTTCTACAACACGTCGTGTCACACGAAATAGATCATATCTCCGTTCCGTGCCAGATGTCACCCCCGTCATATGTCCTGCATGAACAGAACCTTGATTACGAATTCACGACGCATAATTAATTGACCCAAAAATTCCCACTCTTTCGAGCAGGTGAAAGACCGGCAGCCATGCAACAAGGATCGGCGAGTTTAGCGCAATGCACCTGGCAAGCATTCATCATGTGGACAATAGCTCTTTACACGTGGTCAAAACTCGCATCGTCGTCGTCGTCGTCGTCGTCGTCATCAACACCAGCCATCTTGAGCATTGGCGATGCACGACACCGCAGTTCGTGTGCTTTGCGGAAAAGTTATGCAGTGGTCAGGTGATGAGACACGACAGTACGTGCTGCCAATTTGACGCAAAGTGGCATCTGCTTATTCCTTTTCCGCGAAGGGAAACGCTTACGCGAAATGTCCGCGAGAATTCAAAAAAGGCGCGTTTTCATGTCATTCAACAAAATCTCGCCGCAGCTCAGACTGTTTGACGATCGAGTCATCTTGATGGATGAAATCTTCGGGCTCTGAATTGCATGATGGAGAAAAAGTTCAATATGATCGCGATTTTCTTTCTTTTTTTCATTTGTGAGCAGTCAATTTTCGATGAGGTGGTTTTATCCGTGAATCATATTTTTGATAAATCACTGTTGCGGATATTTCGAAATGCCTGGGAAATTAAGACGGCAACGACAAGCAACTCGACGGATAGCACATAAAAAAGAGAGTGAATTACTTGTCCTGATGGTAATGATTTCTATGCATGAACAACGACGATTGGTGGGAATGTCCTCAGCAGCAGTGAAACGCGCATGACTTAATTTTGAAAATGGAAATTTTGTGCACTTGGGTGTTGTGTATGTTTTGATGTTTTTTTTGTTCGTTTCGACCAAAAGAAAACCATTTTTCGATCCTTTGAAGTGTTTATTCAGCAGCTCATGTCGGGTGGATGATTTTGGAAATGCATCTGCAGCCTTTCTTGATTCTGTTCTTTCATTTTAAAATTGCGAAGAATGATTCAAACTTGTTATTCTCATCTTTACCAAACATGATTCAAGATATTTGGCTACAGGAGATTATGCTATACAGTATACAGAATTGTTAACGACGCAGAGCCGGCAGATGTCGCTGATGAAGGATGAGTATTTTTTTGACCCTATACAGTAGTTAGATTAACGCAGCTGGACTCTGTATAACAACGAAATTCAAGGGACCAGAAAAATTTTCTTGAGAGAATTGTGTTGCAGAGAATCCCAATAAAATGGGTAGAGAACCCTATAATATTAGAACTCAACAAAAGTTCAAGTCCTCATTTTAAACAACATTGTTCTGTAGATAGCCCACCTGTATCATGGTTTGAAACATGTTGACGAGAAAATATTTTCTGCGGCTTCGGACGAGATTATTTCAAATCAATTGAGACTTTATTGCAGATATTCTGCACACTGCATAATCCACAAGGTCAGAAACCTATTTCATTGGAAAATTGTTCGCGAACTGTCATATATACTCCTATGATATAACTTGAAATCACGTTAGTAGTGTACAATTTGTGTATAAACAGAAAATCGGTTGAATTTCCTCTGTGAGTTCACCAAATGTGAAAAATGTATTTTTTTAACCCAGAAGATTTTTACTTTCAATTCTGTGTAATTTTAAAATGTCAAGGTCTGTGTGAAATAATTGTTGAGGTGATCAGGAAATAAAAAAAACATTACCAAGTGTCGAAGTACGAAAGGATACACGTTTCCGCGCGGACTTGAAATGATCTAAACGCCAGCGATAAAAAAAAAAGCATTTTTCTCTTGTTCACAGTAATTCCAAGAGGCTAAGCAGACACCCTCTCAATGTAATCACCACCAATTAGTTCACACTTCGCTGCCCTTTTGATCCACGTGTTGAAAAAAGCCTTGAAATGTTCATTTACTTTTGAAGCTTGCTCAGAACTGCAGGAACACACTGATCCGCGCGGAACCGTGTAAGCCCTCGTTTGACCGAACACAAAACTGCCCAACCGAAGAAATATAGTAACAGGCAGCAAAATTTTTAAATGTCATTTATTAAAATTTTAAACTCAATTCCACATGCAGTTAATAAATTATTTACTACTGCACAGGTATATTTTCAAATATATTTCGTGGCTAAACGGAAATGTTTCTTTCCTTCGTTTTTCTGCCCGATTTCTCGCGTGAGCAACGCTTCCACAACCAATTTAATTTCTGCAACTTCATACGTTACTTTCATTCAGGACTGGAAAAAATGCATCTGATGAGATTTCTGGTACCATGAATTCCGTTTTTCTTGGAGTACTCGTACCGACGAATATTTTGTGTCACGCGAGAATTTTTCCCGAGGAGTATTCAGTAACTCCCGGTCGAGATGAACCCATTTGCAAGCAAATGTACTGACACGCATGTGATGTTCATTTCGCATGGAAGATGAGTAGGAATGAAAGCACAAAAAAACGGATGAAAAATAGAAAAAACCAAACCAGGAAATGGCCACTTCTTTATACAGGGTTGGCATTTCCAACGTACTGTATACAGAGGAGCATTTCAGAGAAATCTTGTCGATTCACGCAAGGATATCCTATGGTGCATCTCATTCCATTTTCTTTTTGTTCACAGTTTCGTACTGCAACTGCATTTTTTTGGGAATTTTCTTGCAATATGTTTTAAAGGGCACATTTGCTGAGGCATTTTTTTTTCTCGGGTTTTTATTTGTTCACGTTGAAGCGAGGGTGTTTTTGATTCTGTCTAGGATTTGCCAGAAGTGATGGGGCCTCGAGATAAGGACGTAATTCGTGCGTGGACCTTGTCCCTATGTCGAAATGTCTGCATATGTTGGATCATGTTTCCTATTTGGACTTCAATGAGGATATATTTAAGTGGTTCTCCTCTTGATACAAAATGGGAAAACCCCGCCCCCGAATTTATCAATATAATTTTTCTCAATCTAAAGATACACAAAATAACAGCGCAGAAGAAAATCAAACCGAATCTGATAGTTTGGCATGAATAGGAGCCCAAAACACAAAGATAAAGCACAAGTTTTCCTATAGTGCTCAGATTATGGAAAAACTCTGGAAAAAAGCAGCAACAAAACTTGGGCTGTTTTGGAATATGAATTCTAGAGAAATTCATCGTAATTTTTTCAATTTTGTGAATATGAGAATCTCAAGTTATTCAAGAGATAACAGAGCTTTTCAATATGCAATTTCCACGTTTTAGAAATGTTGGAAAAGTGCCTGAACCTCGATCGGGATATTTTCCAGATTTCCGGCAATACTGTATTCTTTTATTTTCATTCATCAAGTGTCCCGAAGTTGAATCGTCCGCATGCCTGGACGAATTGAATCAAGTCATATTTGTCTATATGGAAACAAAATTCTTGATCAGGCTCATGATAATAAGAAATTAAAATGCTGTTCTTACACCAAGTATTTCATTCTTATTCCATAATAAGGAAATCGCGTAACGTGAGGATGGTTCTCCACTCCATTGAATGAATTCAATTTCCTAAGATTACCGTATATAACTTCATCAAACGCTTTCCACGTACCCAACTGTTTTTAATGAGATAATATTTCTTCATGAACTTCATCCATAAAAGGGTTCTTCATCAGCAAGCTTTTTTTTTTTTTTGCTGATGGAAAGATTGCTCTGACTTTTTCTACATTTATTATCCTCTTCATACAAACTCGCTTGCAATTACGTAGCTTACTTCATTCCTTCCAGGTACTTTTCAAGTTTTATAATTGGGTAATGCGTTAAAGGAATTAAACTAACCTCGTTGCAGGTCATCAGGCTCATGAAAAAGTGGTCTCGTTTTCAGCATGCACTTTTTCATGTTTCTTTCCATCCTCTGGTAATTGGAATCTGCCTACGCAACTCTTTTCACTTAAAAAGCCACGAAAATTTGCTGAACATTATTATGTAACCGAGTAGAACCTTCGAAATTTGTTGCGAGATTATTGCTAAAAACTAATAATTGATTCGGTCACTGCCCTATATTTTGAGGATGTTATTGGAAGTTATAAGGAACAATTTTGCATAGCAGAACTTCATCATAGGTCCCGTCCAATGAAAATGAATGACTCTGCTGTTGTAAGGGGATTTTAATTAAGAAATTGCATTACCACAAAGCCATGGGACCAGGAAGCAAGCTTCGTCGTGACATCCGATTTGTTGAAAGGTGATGAGAGTACCACTATAATTATTGCATGTAAATATATAAATATAAGGCAAAATTCGTTGTACCTGTATAGGCAGAAATTCGTCATTTTGTAGTTATGTATAGCAAGGTTTCGCTTTAATTGATAAAATATATTGCACATTCTTTCAAATAAAGTGCTTTCAATGAAAGATTCTTCATTTGAAAGAATGCTGTGCAATATATATTTCATCAATAGTAGCAGAACCTTGCTCTAAAACGACAGAGGGACGAATTTTTGCGAACAACATCGGTTCAAATAATATCGCAGATTTAAGAAAGGTACCAAAGAAATAACCGTACGTATTGTAATGCCGGAATATTTTTTAATGAAATTTATTCAACAAGATAATACATTTAGAAGCATTCTTATAAGTGTCTAAACTGCCTATACGTATGGTATTAATGTGTTTCAAACGCATTTTCCCGATGTTTTCAAATAATCAGCATATATGAATCCAGGAATCTTTATGACGTTAGAACTGCTGCAAATTATATGATTTTTTGAATAAAATGTTGAATCAATAGTGTAATAATCAACAACTCAATCAGGCTTTGTGTTTATGATGATGATATAAACCATATGTATACATACAGTATTTATTCCTTTTTGTGAAAAAAGTATACATTTGAACATGAATGGGATACAGTACAGTATTATGAAAATGTTGGAGTTACTGTAATGACATATGGCATAGTAAGCCCTATATATGTCATGCAACAGTGATGATGAATTACTAAAAAAATGTGATTGGCTTCAAAGGGAAAGGGTTATTGAAAATGAGCTTAATGCTGTGTAAGAGTAATTTGAAATTCACAAGGTCCTTGCATAATGAATATGATGGTAACCTTGATATTGAGTTAGAGTAAACATTTTTGCAAAACATGCTTTTCCTCTATTTATACTTTAAAAATTTGAAATCCATGGCCATGAAAATCCTTTGATAGATATGATTGTTAGAGAGATAAGGTTTTAAAGTTGAAATGGAATAAAATGAAGGAACTTGGTTGGGCTACAACTGGGGTGCCTCAGCAACCTATTTCAAAGTTGGCATAATTTTTACACAATCAACAATACAAAGTTTCACTATTTTCCAAGTTTTTGCAAGTTTATTGAAAGGTCTTGCCAGTCCAAAGATTCAGAGAGAATTCATGTTAGTTTGGAAGAAGAGAAGGGTTTGAGAAGTCATTTATGTTTAAGACAGCAGAATTTTTTACAAGAAATCAGGTTTCTGGTTACAACAGTTTTTCCTTCCTTTCCAGGTTAAAGTTTTTATGTACATTGGTCTTTTACAGATTCTCCTGCCTTGTGTGAGTTGGGACAAAACCCGATTTGCACGCTTAAAACCAAGGGGTAAATGGGAGGTGGAAGAAATTTAATACCTTCGCTTTCTTTGAGAGCTTATTTTCAGCCAGTATAGAAAGAGCTTGATAAATTGACTTTTTTCAGAAAACAGATGCAAGTTCGAAGCAAAGTTCAATAAATTGTTTCATTCAAAGAATGACCCAAAATTCTTGGGAATTATCTTCAAATTTTGCAAAAATAAAAACCAGTTTAATTCATTGATCAGGACTTAACAGAGAAATTAATCTTGAAAAATGGGAAACTTAGAAGTGCTGTTTGTGGCTTGATAAGCAACCATTTCAACTCCATTTTTAGTTCTCTGGATAGATCATCACAAATTCAAAATGAATTTAAAAGTCGAAACTCATCCAATCTTGGCAAAAAATGTATATGCATTTCATTCTAGAAATTTTTGGTTTGTAAAAAGTCTTTTCCGATTCCCTATATATCAAGAACCTTTACAAGACGTTTCATCCATGTGAAAAGTATTCCGCGGACAGTCATATTTCCTACAAAAATCAGAGTTTTTTGTAGCTTGCCTTTTTTTTCAGTCTTCGCCTGGTATATATCCGAATGTGTAGGTTAATCTTCGAATTATGCATTTATTATTCGCCAAAAGTTTTTTGTAAAAAAAACAACAAAGCCAAAAAAAGGCGAAGTTAGCAAATCGTCTTTTGATACAGGCACTAAAATCAGTGAGCCTCTGAAAATGAAGGAGTTCGAGCCATAATTTTGCAACTTTATTTTGTTCACTCCACCCTGCATATCTGAATGGCAGTCTGAGCCACTCCACAAAATAATGCAGTGAGAGAAGAAAAAGAAGACGAAGAAGAAGAAGAAGAAAGGATGGAAGGCAAGTTTCCGTGCGAAACCGCATTATTGCCATTTCCGTCTGCTCCCCTCTGGCTGGGGAGCAACCTGCGTGACCGGGTGATCCGGGGCTTGAAGTGGCCCCATGCCACGCGAACCCCCACCCAGCAGCCGCCTGATGCAACCCTCCGCAGCAGCGTAATCATCGCGAATTTGCGGATCCCACCCCCGTGGTTTTATTTCCCATGTACAGTATGTTAGTCGCCTCAAGGGGCTTTCCGTAAAATACTGAGTAATTCAATAACTATATATACAAGAGCCATGATGAAAGAAACGTTTGTTTCCCGGAAAATTGTTTACATTCAACTCCGGAATTTGAATTTTCAGAGAGTCTTTGAGATTTGCACTCATTTCTATAGAGTGACGCATACAGATAATAAATTCCATCAAAAAAATGACCAAGAACTACCAAATATGTATCAATATTTCCCTTACGTTGATAAAAAATATTTTCCGCCAAATAAAGTCTGGATTTTTTTAGCATTTCTTTGAGGAATCTCAAAGAGACATCTTGTCGAAAATGTAATCAGAAATTTCATGTGGAGAACTTCTTGAAATACAAACATCTTTCGGGGAAGATTCAATTGCAGTATACAAGACAATATGTATACTTTATTCCCTCCTTAAATTTTGAATGGTCTGCATAAAGAAGTTCTTCGGTACGACAATGATTTTCTTGTCAATTTTGAGAACTCGACTGAAATTCTGTCAAGACTATTTCGCTACTTCAATTGGAAGTCTCGCAATATCGAGAATATAATTTCCTGAAAAATCATCAGTCAAGCTACATTTTTCCGAAATACTGCTGTATGACCTGAAAATGTGGTTAATTAGCTTATTATACAGAAGTAGTTGAAGTCGGTATAGCAAAACAGAAAAGAAACCAATAACTTGAATTAGAAGTCACATCTTGCTAAATTTTCATTAAATACAATAAGAAAGCCACACAAAAAGCCCCAAGATGAAAATCATCATCACGCAGTGGAAAACAATAATAAAATCACCAGGAAAAGGCTATGCAAATTTTGAGAATAGTCTGCGACAGGACAAATTATTCAGATAATCACTGACTTTTTTGAAACTTTGTGAGCTTGTGCCAAGAAAAATTCACTTCCATGCTGATTTCATTTCGGAAGCTACAACTTACTGACGAGTGACGATGTATGACGAGTTTCTGAAGTTTTCTTCTCCGGCAATTGTCCACCGATCGAGATGCTGTATTAAAATTTAAATTCGCCAGATTCCATTAATCGAAGCATATTTTTCTTGTGCAATTTAGGGAAAACGGAAGGATTTTTTGACGAGCGTTAAGATTTCGAATGTGACTTGCATTCAAGCTTCGTCACCGGAATCTTCAAAGGTCAGCTATACTACATAAGACAATCAAATATTCTTATATTTGCACATCTTGGTGAATTTTTTTAAAGATTTTTATCGATATCACTTTCTTTTACGTGAGGGTACGCATTTGCGCCAAAATTCCGTGTTCCCATCGTTGGTTAATGACGAGATTTTTGAAAGAACCCATGTGAAGGTGTGACTCGATATAAGCCCAGGGGTTTTGTGCCAGACAACCAAACATTGTTGACCTGCACCCCATCCAAAATGGATTTCTTAATCAACTGCCGGCCATTCTGAGATTACCGGATCTCGTGAATGATGCAAAATAAACGCTGGAAATCTGAGCTTATTCTCCGAATAACACGATTGATTATTTTACCATCTAATATACACGAGTTCCTAGCGTGTAAGAAATGAGCGTCTTTTGGGAGTGATTCTCTTCACAAATCCTAGCACTCTTCCTGATCAAGAGTTTGAATGGTTGTTTCCTTATTTATCACTAAAATGAATGGAGCTGAAATGATGTTGACAAAACTTACCTTCTCGGATCTGCACTCAACAGCAGGCTTATACGTTTGAGGGATTAAATTGTGATTGATTCCAGGGAATTGAAGCATAATTATTTTAGACAGAAAAATATAATGTAGAAGCTTTTGCATCTCAATTGCTGATGGACTTGCAGGGAAAATGGCTGGGAAAATTGCAATGGATTTCCTTGATGCGCAGTTTGCGCACTTATGATCAACTCTCAGATATAGAGTCAAAAATGTGTAAAATTGAGAATTGAACTGAACAATCTTCATTGGAGAGGCTTTGGGGCTTTTTTTGTTTGAATGAGAAATGAAAGAGCTCACAGCAATTGGTTGGTACGCCACCAATCTTGGGATGTATAATCCCAAAGAAACAGCACGAACTCATTGTTTTTGCAACAAAAACAAAAAGAGATTGACAACAAAATTCGCACAGAATCCTCTTTCAGGATTTATATGACTTGATGTTGACGTTCTGTCATCAGTCCTCACAAGATCTCTGTTGAGCATGATCATGATTGGGGCCCTTTAGCGAAGTTTTTTACCCAAGCATTAATTGGCAGTTTTTGGGGGTTTTGCCATGGGTTTTTCCTCCAAATGCCTTGGTAACAAGGTGGCGCATGAATTCTTTGATGTAAGCGTGTCTCTGAATTTCTTGGTGAGAAATATAATGAGTACTGCAAACATTCTTACCAATAAATGGTTTCTGGAAAGGAGTCTTTCCCACCAAACTTTGTTTTCTTATTATCCCCGGGACTGGAGCAGCCCCTTGGGTTGACAACCCTGGGTTAGGTTCTTGTTTTTGGCAGTGCTGCTATTTTGTTTGGAGAAAACAAAGCAGGAGAATAAATCCCATTCCACTGAAACATATTTTTCTGTGTTTTATGGACCCTTTTTCAACCTTATTGCCCTTTAAGGTGATGGCAAATTTATTGGGGTCACAGATTTTGGCAGCTGTGCAGGCTCCCACGCCCAAGATAAAACACTGTTTTTACCCATTGAGTTTCTCATTTCTCACAAAAAGAAAAACATGTAGTATAGTAAGACAATGAACACTCAATTCTACGTTGTAGCAATTGATTCAAAAAACCCAAATGAAAGAAGCAGAAAATTGACCATTTCTATAAATATTCTTGCGAATTTGAAGTAAAATGTAGTCAGAATTTTTACATATAGTTGTAGCTCGAAATTTTGAGGATATGAAACATTGATGAATACTCTTCCACTCTCCTACAAATTTTAGAGAAGAGTGAAAAGAAACACTTGAAACATTTTCCTTATAGGTGTTGACTGATGTTGAGTCCTTTTTTTAATCTTATTGAAATCGATTTTCTGCATTTGAGTCATACATATGTAAGGGTCCAATTTTGAATTTATGCGAACGTTCTGGACATAAATTGGGCATTTAAATTTAATTTAAAAATAAGTTCAGCATTCTCCTTTGATGATGTCGATTTTTTCGGAATTGCAAGTAAAAGATTGGTGCTTGACGAAATTTTCATTACTGGTTCCAGAATATTCTTAAAAATGAACAGCATTCAGGAATGATGAGGATTTCTGTAATTTGAGGCTGTATTTTTCCTGATTTTCATCGTTGAATTTCTTCCAACCACAGAGAACATGAGGGGAATTTTTTGTTTGAAGGCTTTTTTTTTAGATGTTGCTGTTGCATAGTTTTTTCTTGAGTTACCAATGTTTTGTCAAATACTGAGCTGGATTTTGATGGGTTTTTTCCAAACTTGGAACAAACGAAAATCTCAAAATATTATGAATGCGTTAGACTTCAGAGGATGATTGTTGCGGAAACACTACACGCCAAATAACGTTAATTTATTAAAACCACTAGAAAATAACATCTGATAAGAAAACTAACCCTCAAAAGGAAATCACCCCTCAAGGAAAACCACTCACTCAAAAAACAATAGAAAACCAGAATCGATTTCTGTTTTTGCCTCATCCACCCAAGAACAAAGCCACGTTTTTGATCAAACTTATAGTCGTGTGTGAAAAGTGCTTGCAAACTCAAAATTCTGTATTTTGAAGAGTTCTGCTGAGTTGTTGAAAGGGTTTGTCAAAATATTATTCATCCAAAGTTTTCTTTTGGGACATATTGAAATACACTACAAATAGTTTTTAATTAGGAAATCTTTAAATGATTTCCGGCTTTGCCCCAGGCTGATTCTGACTTTTATTCCAAACTTTTCTTTATTCTTCAAACTTTGATCCACCTGCGAATTCTTCAAATTTATACTATGGTAAATTATTCCCGAAGAATGATTGGATGATCGAATACATTTCTGAATGGAGTATCTTTTCAAGGCTCACACTTGAATACTTGATTCCACCTTAGACGCAGTTAATCGTTTGGTATGATCTCCATGCACTTTTTTATAAATTCTCTAAATTTAGGTCCTCTCTCTTTCACCGGAATACGAATTGAGCAGAGATTCACTCCATTCGCTGTAAAACGCGAGACGCTTGCATCGGAAGCACCGTCAGTCCCAACGCCTGCATATTATTATTATTATTCCGCTGCCAAAGACACCGCTGAAGAATTCCTCCTGCAAAGCAAAGCAGCAGTCGAAATTTATTCCTTTTCACGAATTCCTGAATGCTGGTTAAATATGCAGCTCCTTGTGTCTGGAAATGAAGCCAAGAAGCAGAGCAAAGGTCTTGCAAGTGAAGGCAAGTGTGGCTGCTGCTATGGTGTAACCTTCGTTATTGTGCTTCTTTTAGGAAAATTTCGACCCAACAGCGACTTATTGAGACCTTGTTTATCCCCATTTTTTTGGATCTGCGTAAATAATAATAGGACCCCGACATGCGGACATAATTGGTGCTGGGACCTTGTCTCTATGTCAGATGGTCCACATGTGGGATGTCGTTCTCGCATAAACTTCTATGCAACTAAACTTGATTAATTCTCCTGTTCATCAAAAATTAGGAATAAGTTCCCCCAAAAATTGAAAAAAATGCCTTCAACTTCAAGGTACAGAAACCAACTGTGAAGAACAAAATCACATAGAAACACTGATCTTTTACTATCAAAGAAGAGCTGAGAAAACAATGAACAAGAATAAGTCTTACTAAAATATGTACCAAGATGCTGACGGAAAAACTCAAGAAGCACAAAATCTACCTTTTTAAATTATGAATTAGAGTATACACAGTATGATGAAATTTATTTTCACTTTTTGCAAATATAAATCGCTTAGTTTGTTCAAGATGAGATAGTAAAATTATAAATAAAATCCTTCTATTTTTTTCAGAAAATACCAGCAAATAGGTGTCCCTATCTTGAGCCATTGTCCGGATTTTGGGTCCAATTTTGTTGGGTTTCAACTGTCCGTAAGTCAAATTGTCCGTATATCGGGGTCTCATTATTCAGATTTTAAAATTCCCTATTTCAAAGTTATGTTTCAGAAGTTGAAGAGCACAACGCTTTTCTTTTCGAATCTTGCTTGCGTAATTGCTTTTTTTAAACAATTTTCATGGTAAATTTGGAATATCACGATGGGGATGATACCTGGAAGAAAAGTCGAAGTCACGGAGGATGCGTATGATATCAGCTTCTGTCAATATAAAGAAGCAAAGTTGGGTGGAACATAATGGAGAAGTTTTTCTTGTCGTCGGCATTCGGTATATTTGAACAGACTTTCGTGGCTTCCAAAGTATAAGTCTCTATATATACATTACATCTCATAAGCATGCACTTGCTTTTGAGTGGAGGAAGACGGTGTATTAGAAAAGCCAAGCTGAAGCTTTTTCAGAAAATTTTGGTGATTCTCATCGCTAGATTTTCGAAATCCCGACTAAGAGAAACATCTTATTCTCTGCTGGAATTCATTGCAGTGAAGTATACAGAACTTTCAGATTGTTTATGGGAATCGCTTGACAAGATCATCATGAATTTAATTTTTTTCCAAAAATAATATTCTATGCATTTCCAGAGTTCAAACATGATTAAATGTATATGAAAATAGTAAATCATACATGTGCATGGAAAAAATTTAATAGTGGAGCACTGTACTGTACGAAGAAATTGTATCACAGAAGCATCCATAAGGAACTTCATGGGATTCACATTTTTAACAAATTGAAATTGAATTCAGGTTAAAATTAACTTTGTTTTAGTTTTGGAAGAAATTGAGACGCCTTTATGATAAAAATCGGATTTTTCGTTCGATTTTCGCCTCATGAGGCTTTCGGCCTCAAATAAAAACCGCATGCAGTTGAATTTTTCCATATAACGCAGACTCCAACCCAAATCTCAGTAGAATTAGCAATTTTCGTTGCTGCACAAGTTTAGGAACTTTCTGTTCATCCAACGCATCGAACTTTTTTCCATCACCGGCAGGAAAAATTCGGTGAAAAATTGAGGTGGTCATTGAAAAGGTTACTGACGACAGCTGCAGGTTCTTTCTTTTGTGCGGGGGGCCACTTACAGCTGAAGAATGAATTTTCTTTCTCCTTGTTGGTGAACGAAAGCCTTTTATGAACTTCTACACAGCCCGGAAAAAAAATAGTTGGAAAGTAAGCCTGCTTCCGTTGAAGAGGGAAATTTATCGTTAACTTCCGCCTACCCTGAAAGGAGGAAGTCCGGTCGTACTTTTCGCTGGTTTAAAACTTTGTTTACTTTTGCAATTACCTTCTGGGTGGCTTGAATGATGAATGAAAAAAGTGTCACACATTTTAAAAGAGGGACTAGTTTCCCGAAGAGCAGGGAGATTTCAAAGGCTTATCTGTGTAATTTAAGCACAGAATATTGAGAAAAAGAGAAAAAGCGAGAATTTTGCGAAATGAATTTTGCGTAAAACTGAACTTCTGGCAAATGACACAATATTTTCACACCTGAATGCATGGTCCAATTTCAGTTCTAGAATTTCCCAAAACGAAATTCATCAAAATTGTTTTTGTTTGTCACTTGAATTGCCATGAATTTCTCGAGTGCAACATAAATGAAGGCAGAGAAAATATCCCAATTACTCAGATTTTGTCATGTTAATTGTTTATTCAAGTGAATTACAAGCTGATCTTGCTTGAAGCAAAACTAAACCATTTGTGCGGAATTTTTCTTATAAAATAATTCGTTGCTGGTAGACATCGTTGGCGCGCCTCGGGACGCGCCTGCAGCTGTTTTAGAGACCCTTCAACAGGGCTTCAGGGCAAAAATTATTGTAAACTCGACACACTGTCGAAAGTATCGAAATACAGGCCCATCTCTGGGCAAACGATTCCAGTTAAGGGTCAAATGACCCCACACTCCTTGCTGTTTTCAAGAAGATCAAATATCCCAAAAGGGAGCCCAGATTTTGCCAGCTGCTGGCTGATGTTCGAACTCGCTGATACCTTTTTGACGCATCTCTACGTATTTATTGTCGTGTCGTCCGACGTTTTTGGGGAAAAACATGCCCCTCAGACACTTAAACCATTTGTCCCCGTCTCCTCAAAACCATGCGCAGCCTCGTAAAAATTGTGTAAATCGAAAAGACACCCGGTTCTCGGGAAAAACATTTCAAGCATCTCCAATTTTTTCGTTTCTGAAAAACACCAGATGTTGGTGTTTTTCTGTACCCAACACCCAGCTGCTGGGATACCCTGCAGGTACCATGTTCCCCCGCCCCTTTTTTCAGCATATAAACCCTTGATTTCAGTGCTGAAAACACAGTCCAACCAAAAATGTCAGAGAGTTACTCTGTGTGCTTTCATATTTGGAAACTTTTCAAACTTAGGAGACTCCTCTTATTTTTTCAGAGATTGTGCAGACACTAGAGTCCAAATCTGGAATTTGTCTTGTGTCTTTTCCTCAAAACCTTCTGATAAAATCTTGAGCTCAAACGCAAACGTTTTGTGGCTGTCTCTGACACAGCTAATGTAATTATTTATTTATGCTGTTTCTGTATTCAAAACCCAGCCTCTGGGACACCCTGAAAATACAATGTACCCCGCTCCTTCATTTTTGTATGCAACCCCTGATTTGTTTGTGCTGACAGTCAGTCAAATTTTTACCTCAAAGTGTTTCGCCGTATATGGGAATTTTTGTACTTTGCGGAAAAACGTCACTCTTTTATTTTTTCAAGTACCAAAAACTTGCTAATTTGTGTGTGTGTGAAATTGCTGTTGTGTATATTTGTTTTGATACTTGTTGAACTGCTAAAACAAAGGTTTGCGCTGTTTGGGAGAGAATCCCTGGTCGGTTCGCGCACCGGCCAATTGTGGTGTTGAAATTCATTTTTCCTAAAATCTCCAAAAAACTCAGTCACCTAAAAATCTTGTTTTATAAATCTCATCCTCATTTGTCTACTAGACCTAATTCCATTATATTAATTTCAAACAAGGTGTACGGCTTGAAATATCTCTTCTTATAAAACCGTACAACTTTGACATGTCTAACAAAATGAAGTGCGAGAACCCGAACTCAATCTTGAATGTACAGTACCAAGAACCCATTTAGTATTTTTTGGTTCTATCAGTACAAGTGAAAAAGTGGCCAGTACAAGAAGTCTGCATGTTGACGCATAAGTAGCGCATAACTTATTCTATCTAAAAGCGGAAGCAAGATTTTTGCATTTCAACACCCAGGTTCAAAACAGATTTTCTGCAATGAATGAGTGCAACTATGGAACTTCAAACAGCTGTGGAGCATCTTGAACCCTGTTCTCAAGAAAATCGAGAAAATCGGTCTGTAAAAATAGACAAGGGGGGGGGGGGGGTAAAGTGAACAAAAGTAGGAACAAGGCTGAATATTTCTTCCTAGAAATTAGACATTAACTCATTAAAACTCTATTGCAGCCTGGAAAATTGTACATCTCTTTTTCAAATTTTGTTTTGCATACTGTCAACCTCTGCCTAATGGACCTCCTGCCTAAGAGATTTTCACCTAACAGACTGCCTCTGGAGGCAGTTTTGCCTCCCACTTAAAAACATTATGTGCACAATAACAGACTTCTGTTGGTTTGAAATTAATGGTATAAAGTGCAACATTTTATTTTTTTAATAATGAAATTTGCATTACAGACTTTTCAGTAGTCTGTTGCACAAATTAAGTCTGTCGTGCAGGGGTTGACTGTATAGTCTTTCAATAGAATAATAAATAAATAAAAGCATTTTCATTTCTAAATCAGATTTGCCACTCAGAAACCTGTTGTCAACTTTATGCATTGCAATTTTAAGGCTTCAATTGTTTTGCATTTGCTTACTGCACCAAGGTCAAAAGAAGTAAAATTAGAATGTTGCTAATTTGCAAATTGCATTGAGCATTTAATTTCTTGAACCTTTCTTTTTTGCTTGTTGCAACCTTGTCAAGATATTTCAAATTCATGATGCCATTGCAGCAATGTTATCTTGTCTACTGCAATATTCTCTCAATAATAATTTTCCCCCAGTTCCACAAGGGGCATAGGGTTCTCTCATCCCCATGTAACAGGGGTTCTCTAAAACAGTGTTCCCAACCTGTGGTCCATGGACCAGCAATGGTCTGCTGAAGTTTTTGCCAGTCCGCCAGAAGTTTCTCCGCAGGCAAATGAATTTTTTACAAGTAGCAATTAAAGGAAATTAAAGTACCTTTATTTTTAATTTTGGCAAGACAATGGCAGTTAAAATTATCTCATGAAAAATGTATCTTGGCTTTTCTCCTAATAATACTTCAGACAAATTTTTTACCTGATTTAATTAATTATTTTAATTTTTGAGTCTGAAAAACCTTTCTTTAAGACCACCCTTTCATTTTTTTGAAGGCATTTCACTATAGCTGCTTCATTGGATCCTGAATGAATTTTGCGGAAAAAAAAGCAGAAGCTTTTTGAATACCTGCCATTCAAGCAGTCTTTCAAGCAACACTTTTTTGAGCATGAAAAAAATGTTATGAAAAATTTCTTTTTCTCAGTGAATTTCATGAAACTTTCCCAGTCTGCAGAAATGTTTTTGTGGAAATTTGCCAGTCCACAGGACCAAAAAAGTTTGGGAACACTGCACTATATACAACATAAATCTTCCAGCAAAAAATATTTTTCTGGTCACTTCAATTTCATTGCAGAGATGCTAGTCCACCTGCAATCAGAAGGTGAAAATTCACTGAAAGTAACAGTAAAAACAGTCCTGCTGCGTTTCAAATCGCTCAATTGTCTTTTATTTTCACTCAGACTTCACAAAAAAAGGCTCTCTGTACATGGAAAAGGAAAAGAGGAGAATATTAATAATAGAATTTCCACATCATCCTGGAGCAAGTTCTTCCGTCCTAGCCTTAAAAGGCCAGGCAATGCGTCCACGCATGCGTCACTTTTCGCACCTCG
>CAJPEX010003963.1:0-24980 GCA_905338405.1 Notodromas monacha
TTGGATTATCCCGACAGCTTCAAGAATTGAAGGACCAGGTTTGTTTTTCTTTCTAATCCAGTCTGAAGAGTATTTTAAACCAGTACCGTCATCCAAGGCTCCTTGTATAGCGTTACCATTGAGTCGAATTTTTTGAAGTCGAGTTTCAAGCGACCAGAAAATTTTCTTCAGTTGGGGAAACAAGCATTGTGTTGGGGATGGGAAAGAAAGAATCGCTACTTAAATGAGTTGACGTTTAAGTCGACAAATGAACGGGTTAATTGGTCTTTTACTTCCTTTTGAAAAACATCAAGTTAAATTTTTATTGCTTTTCTCTTTCATGTGTCAATGAAATAATAGTCCGAAGGCCTTCTGAAAATTCGAGCTTAGAAGATCTGAAAAGGAAAGCCTTTGAGCTGGAAAGGTTTTTAAAGCATTGATTCTAAGGGAACTCCGAGAGGGACTTGAAAAAAGTACGTGACTTGTCATTTTTTACAAATTTTTCTAATCGTCACCTATGAAGAAAATGTAAAAATCGATGTTACTTAACGTTAGTTGAGTAATTAATGAATAATAAATTCTTAAGTATTAATAAATCATCAAATAATATTAAATTATCAAGTGATAATAAATTATCAAGTGATAATAAATTATCAAGTGATAATAAATTATCAAGTGATAATAAATTATCAAGTAATAATAAATTATCAAGTAATAATAAATTATCAAGTAATAATAAATTATTAAGGAATAATACTTATTAAGTGATAATAAATTAGGTAATTGTTAAATAATTGGAACGGCAATTAAGAAGGGGAAGCGAACCATAGGTTGAATGTTAGGTCGTAAGTCACTTGAGAATGTCAAGGGGATGTCGTGGAATTCGTTTGTATTTCCTGAGTAGATTTCGCCTTTGAATATATATTTTTGAAGAAAACTAGCGTCGACTTTTTTGACCGCGTTCGACTCGCGAAATGTTTGGGTGAGAAAAAAAAAACCTAGTCATGAAAGCTTTGGAGAGCGTCAGCCGCTGGTGTGATTTTTTTGCCCGTCAGCCCATGATGCTTTTATTTTTATTTTCAGATGTCGGAGCAGCGTAAAATGAAGCAACGAAACACTTTATTGGCATCAGTACCACCGAGTGTAATCCACTTCAGCAAAAATGGCTCGAAAACGTCGAACGAAGAGTCCATGGAATAACTGTGCAGGAAATGTAATACAGCCTCATTTTGGCACATAGTCCTAGTCGTAAGATATTGCTTTGAAGGAAAACAGAAACAAAAAAATTAACTCGCCTTCATATTGGTTCGATGACGATCTTTTCTTTTCGTATATGTGTTCCCGGAGAAGTTGTGTTTGGTGATGTTGTGAAGCGTCTCATGGTCGCGCGATTTCAATTGATGTCGCTTATGTGAGTTGAGTGGCTTAATTGAACGGGACGAAGTAGCTTTTTGGTAAGCTTGAAATATTGGATTATCTTGGAAGTTAGTTCGCTTCTTTCAATATTCTTTTCTTGCGAATTATTGTCAATATTTATAGTTTTGTCAAATGTTGAGCAAATTCGGATGTGGTTTCGTGAGTTCTTCTGTTTTTTTTATCTTTTGCTTTTCAAGAAAATCCAAACATTGCCCAGAAATTGTAGAAAGCCGTCTCAAAATGTCCTCAGTGTTTGATACTGAGAAACTGTTCTGTTCAAGTGATGTTTTGTAATTGATACCGAGGCAACTGCTCCCCAAGCTCCACTTCCTGATGTTTTTGTCATGCGCTTTTTCGGAACTGCGTCGTTTTGCGCCGCGTGAATTTGTATTGTATTCTTCTTTGTTTATGCGTTTATCCATAGGGTTTAATTTTCTATAGTTGCTGAAAGTGTTTGAAAAACTGTAGTCAAATTTCGCCGGTATTCGTGGTAAACTGTGCTATGGAATCGCGTCAATGCGTTGAAATTTGCCATTGAAAATTGTGGTTACCGTTGCTGCATAAAAAAGGAAGTTTCTTTTGGACGAAACATACAGGTTGAATTCCGCTGTAACGAACATCATTGCCAATTCCTTTTCTTTATTATCAATTTAATGCGTTCCCGCGGTGAATGCGAAGGTAATCTTCCTTTTTATGTATATATTTTTTCTCCTGATAATTCTCCTTTCTTGATCGTGTGGGTTCGTTATGGCGGGGCTTTGACCTGTGGTGTATTATTGAAAATCGTCTCATCGCGTGTGTGAGGAATCGCATTGTGAAGTGGAAAGAAGTCGCCAATTTAAAAACCTGTGTTGTGAAAGAGCGCGGTTGTGATCGGAATTGTTCTGCGAGTAATTGAATTGGTAGTAGGAATTGATAAGACAAACTAAAATTCTGCTATCGTGGATTGTGTTTGATTTTTATTTTGAAATTTTAATTTAGCAATTTTTTCAATGATCGAGATTTTGAACTGATGCATTCTGTCTTCCAGGAGATATGATAATCCGATGGTGTTTCCAATACTTGGAGATTCACAGCAGATCAGTACAGTGCTTTGGTTAGTTGACTGCATGAATATGCAGCAGAGGGAAGTACATTTTCTGGAAATTCTGATCTCATCTATATTAATCATTAAGTAATGTTGACATGAATGCGCTAGAATGGCGAACTTATCCCAGACAAAGCCCCTCAAATATGAAGTCATCAAGAAATATTGTACATATCAATTGTAGGTGAACAAGCAACAGGTATGTGAATAGCTCAAATTCATGTCCTAGATTGCTATTGGATGTCCTTGGAAGAATTCTTCAAAATGGATGAACTGGAATTTTATAAAATACAGTATACAGTAATAAAATATATATTGTTGGGACCAGGAAAAAAGGCTTTTTATCTGGAAATAAAAATTTCACGAACCAATTCTTATAACACTGTGACAGTACGTTGCACTGGGAATGAAGAAAAGTTTGCTGTAAGCATTATTCTTTTATATTCACATTCTTCTGGAGCAGCAGAAATATTGCCCAACAATCAGAAATATCATTAAACAAGCGTTTAAATCTGTCAATTAAATACAGTATACAGTACTTTCCTTCAAAATGTTGCCAACAGCAACATTATGTCACAATCTTTGCTATGTGTTGATATTTCTTGATGGTATGGCATTATTGTAATATGAGCAGGGATCAATATCTGGCTAAAATTTGTGACAGCATGTGTCTATTGTGCAAAAAATGGATTACACTATATCGGGCGCCCATCCCAATAGAATGCCAGCTTAGTCCGGCATAGACATCAATACACAGTGTTATTGAAATATTGCACTGTATTATTTAATTTTTGAGTTATCTTGGTTATAAACTTATAGTACAGGTAGATCGTTGCATATAATACAATCTTACAATTATAACCTTGCTTGTGTCAGCTACTTCTAATCACATCCCTTTCATTTTTTTAGCATTGAGGTATTCCAGCTCACGTGCAGTCATGTTACAGTACATTGAACCATGAACGCAGAATAATAAAAATGCTTGCCATTTTTCCATATGTAGGAATATTTTATCGAACAAGTTGCCTGAGGATATTGCAAACTGCAATCTAAATTGTTAATGTCTTTGACACTAAAAATGACTTTTTAATGTTATCGGAGCGCAATGGAAAGATATGTTATCTATCGGTTCTCCAGCCCAGGACGTTGCAGGCGTAATTCGAGGATTATTTCAGCTTCACACTCCAACGAGGAGTTCCTGCAATGCGGCTGCGAAAATCTGTCGCAGCTTCTTCGACTTATCATGCTCCCGCAACTATCATGGCCTCGACCATGGATGAAAATTGTGGATGAAGTTATAAAATATCCATATAAGAAACGCGTCCGCTTGGTGGGGTTGACTCTGGAACATGGGACATGTGCTACAGACCTGGGTGTCTATATGCAAATATAACAGAAAATTATGGATGCACAATGAAATGGACTCTCCAAAGATATGCAGTGGAAGAATGGAGAAACACATACGATTTAGTATAAATCCTGTAGGGCAGGCAGTTTATGGCGTGGCGCAATTCGTTTTACGCTTGAGATGATGGAGTTTCCTGCAATTCTGGATTCCATTCGAGTTTTTTAGCTTTCGAAGTGGTTATCTTGCGGTGCCCTCGCGGAATGTTCTCTGCATTGCATGCAGTGACGCATAGTCCTTCACAAACAGGGTTCATGTCCGCGCGAACAATTCTTCTTTCCGGATAGGTAATGATGTTGTGTCAGAAACGTGTGTGCGTTCGAGAGAGGAAAAAAACGAATAAATAAAGGAGGCGGCTTCGCCGAGCTGGATAATGAGTTTAATTATCAACTGTGGGAAATGCGTTGTGGAAAATGTGTGCTAGATGCTTAATATCTGGTTTGTTTTTCTATACGACCGTACATTACATGCGTGTAGCTTTTTTTTTCCCGAACCGAAGTTTGCGTCGTGAAACGCATTGCTTTTGCCGGTTCGTTGTTCGGGCAAAGCCCGTCATGCAGTAGGTACTGTACACATATTTTTAAATTCTGTGTGATGAAATGGAAAAAGGTAGTTGTATTCTCGTGTCGCCGCTTCAGGGTATCGATGTCAAATGACTTTTACGGAACACCGTTAATTTTTTATTCTCATCTCGTGAACTGCGAACCGTGAAGTTCATACATGCTATTTCTCGTCGTTCTCTGAACTTTCAGATTTTTACGATTTTTGTCGATGAATGCCGGCAATGGCTTCAAATGCAAACTTGTATCAAATCAGTGATTATGTGTATTTTGAAAGCTCGCCATCGGCGCCTTTCGCTATCCGGCGCATCGAAGAACTGAACAAATCGGCTAACGGAAGTGTCGAAGCGAAGGTCTTATGCTTCTTCCGGCGTCGAGATATACCTCCGCCATTGCTGATCCTCGCTGATAAGCATGATACAGGTATTGTTGCAAAACCTGTTGATGAAAATGGCGAAGAGGAAAAGGCATCTGTAGTGAGTGAAGATGATGATGGATTGACGGTGGAACAGCGTCATCATGTCAAGCATCGCGAACTTTTCTTGTCACGTCAAGTAAGATACACAGTAATTTGTTCGGAGGTTCAAGTAAATTATTGTGATATGGTTTTCGTTCAGGTGGAAACGCTTCCAGCGAGTCAAATCCGGGGGAAATGCTACGTCACGTTACTGAATGAAACTGAATCTTATGCTTCGTACCTGAACAAAGAGGACACATTTTTCTACTCTCTGGTGTACGATCCTCAGCAGAAGACATTGTTAGCTGATAGAGGAGAAATTCGCGTTGGACTGAAATATCAGGCAGATCCTGTCACTCTCAGTGTTAAACCTAACGGAGTTTCAGAAAAAAATTCTGAAAATTTAGAAGAATTGTTGTGGGACCCGGAGAATCATCTGTGCAAAGAAGAAATCGAGGAGTTTTTGGTTTTAGCGAAGGTATTTATCTTAGCATATTTATGCGACGAGCCAATCAAGCATGCTCGTGTTTTTGCAGTCTGTAGGGACATTCGCTAGAGCTGTGGATTCTAGCGGAACCGTAAAAACTGGGACCCTTCAAGCAGGTGCCGCAGCTGCCTGCAGAGACGCCACGTCATTGTACGCAATGAAGTTACTACACAAGTGTAATTATGACTGGGCGAAAAGTGTTCGAGCGCTCGTTCCTTCTGGAAGGTAAGATTTTTCATGCATTATTTTCCCCAAGTCCTGTACTCTACCCGCGCGAAAATGTGACACACTTCTCCTGGTTTGAATAACAATTTACACGAGTTTCTGAACACAAATGATAAGTGTGGGATTATGGGGTTTGTCCTCAAGTGTTCACGAATTCAAATTATCGCAATTCATTGATCTTATTTATATTACTGGTACAAGTTCGGAAATCGCGGTGATTTCTAGTCTGAGCATTGTTTCAGTAATTTTGGCAGCTGTTTACTTTTTGCTGCTCGTTTTTTTTTTCGAAAAGAACCTTTTTTTGTATTGGCTTCGAGAATTTTTTTTTTTCAATCTGAAGTTAAATTGTCGACAGTCGGTGTGATTTATCATGGCGATGCAATTTTTTCGAAAATGTAATATTTAAGGAATCTGTACCATTTTTGGTCCATGATCGAGTTTCTGGCACTGTAGTATGTGTTGAGAATTGAGGAAATTTTTTTTATCCGATTCGCCGACGAGCTCATGTTAAGTGCAAAGTTCTGATACAATAAATGTAGTTTTCAATTTTGAATTGATGCATTACGTATTCCCTGACTTATTTCCTTGATCAGTTCAATGTTTATGCAGTAGTAATTGACTATTGATATTGTTCAGATGTTTCAAGTTGATCATTGCCTGTAAAATCAATACCGAATGTGGGAACCCCAGCAAAATGTATCTCCGACATGTTGGGGTATCCGATATCCGTGCGAGTTCAAAAATATAATTTTGTATCATATTTTGTTGAATATTCATTCCACAGCCCTGTGCTCTGTCGTGACGAAATGGAAGACTGGTCCGGAGCGGAAGCTGCGTTGTTTGAAGAAGCTATGGACAAATATGGGAAGGATTTCCACGATATTCGATCCGATTTCTTGCCCTGGAAATCGATGAAAAGTCTGGTAGAGTTTTACTATCTGTGGAAAACGACGGACAGATATGTTGCACAATCAAAGGCGAAGGCATTGGAGGCTGATGCAAAATTGAAGCAGGTAAGATAAATTTGAATCCTAAATTTTGATTGAAGGATTGAATCGGTTTCGTTTTTTTTTTTAATCAAGGTATATGTTCCAAGTTACAACAAGCAAAGCCAAGCAGCAATCTCGAATGATCTCTCAACGACCAAAGTTTTGAATGGGGATGGAAGCGCTATTAGTGGTGGTCATCCCTGTGCTTCATGTGCAACGTGTTTCTCGCATCAGTGGTATACTTATGGTAAGCATGTTTTTCTTCTAAAAATTTTTAATGCAGTAGAACCATTTACACGAATGCCATTTGATCAAATTTTTGTTCACACCGATTTTCGAACGAACGAACTTGCAGTTTATTCATGTGTTTTGAGTCGTGATTCAACTCATTTTTATACAAAGATTTGTTGCTTTAAATTTTCGAGTGAAACGCTCGCAGGAATGCGCAGAGAGGTGCGTAAAGAAGGACAATAAAGAATTTCCTTTAACAGGAGACCTATTTTAATGCGATCCGCATTATTTTGTAAAATTTCTACCTAGAACTTGCGGCACATATTTTTTGGGGCAGTCGAAATGCTCCAGTGCATATAAAAAACATCGAAGGCGATGAAATTTGAAGTGACGCGGTAATAATGTAGAATACTATTTCGAGATACGCTTGAGAAAGTGTTATTGTCCTATGCCTGGCCTTTCATGTTCAGAATTTTCAAGATTTTATTCCAATATTCAAAATTGTACTAAAAGAAGATGGACCTCAATGGAGGAAAACACTTTTCTTAAAACTGAGCCTTTTTCGAAAGGTCTTCTGACTCCTCGATGTAAAATTAAAATCCTGTGAGATGCACCAGCCCTAAAACAATGCGTCAACCTGGAAGGAAAAGAAATCACATTTTGGACGAAAACCTCCAATGTTAGCATAATATTACTGTGAATTGATCATTTTTCCCGTCTTCACTTCGATGATTTCCAGTCCTCATCTTGAAAAGATAAACCTCAGTATTGCTTATGTGTTTTTCAGGCGGTTCTCAACGATTATGCAGTAGTTGTTGGCAGTATTGGAAGAAATTTGGTGGATTACCGAACCCGAAGGCCGTGTCCAACAACACCGTCAAGGACGAACCTGACGTGTCAATGACGATCGTGGTCGACCAGAATTACCCCCCTAGGCCCGAACCCAAGCCCCTGCTTGCTCCTCGCAGTTCATCCGCGTCTGATTCCAAAAGCAACTCCAATTTCCGAAGCAGAGCCACGAATGGTCTCGAAGCTCTTCCAATGATAACAACTCTTTCAAGCGGGAGATCCATGATGAAAACTCGAATCGCGTTCGTGTTGCAAGCTAATCAAGCTACGAAACTGTCGCGGTACTTCTGCAAGGATTTGATTTCCCCGCGTCGGCTCGCGAGGTGTCCTTTGCGGAATGTTAGCTTAACTAGTGTCAAGGCCTCGTTGGTGTCTAAATTGGCGAGGAAAGATGCGAAGAAGATGGATGCTGCGTTGAGAACGCTGAAGACTGCTCCGAGGCCCAATTTGAATACCATTGCGATGGGCTTGGGGCAAGTGGTCACTTTGGTGAGTAATTTTTTTCGAGTCTTTGAATTGTTGAAGACACGATTGTTTGTTCAGTATTTTTTCTATTATATGTGAGAAAAAGAATTTTCAAGTACAGTACTGTGTTGAAAAAGTATTTCTGAAATTTTATCAGTAATTTTGAAATCTCTTTGATGAACGATGTCGCAAATTTGACGACCGTCTTAATAAATTAATCGTCTAAATACTCTAAAATGTGATGTTAATGATGAGAGAAGCGAAGGCTGTCCTGGAAATCAAATGGCTACCGATTATTAGCCGAATTCACGGCTGAAAATGAAAAGAATACTTTACAGCGAACGAAGACTTGATATCGACCTAACGGTGGATGAGAGAAAACTCACCTGGAAATTTGAGTACCTCAGAGAACTCATTCCTGAAGAACATTACGGTACAGCACAGTACTGGAATAACTTGAGAATTTGTGTGTGTCTGATCACCTTTTCGCCTTGTGGAGGGAAGATTTGAACGCTTTGTGGAGGATGGCTGAAAATTTTCTTGGATGGGTCTCTTGACTTTTATTTAACAATTATAATTTTCAGACGTAAGATTTCGAAAATTTAAAACTTCAGCGAATTATGTAATGACAACACGTATAAAAGTTTTGCAAGTCGAGATTAAATGTTTTCGAGCGTTTTTTTCTTCCACGAAAATTGGCATACGTAATTCAAGTATTGGAATACGTTCCATATTGTTACCGTGTTTGACGGCTTCAAATATTTTCGTGTGTAAATTTCGTAAAATCAGATCGGCGTCAATTTTCGGAAGGGAATCTAGCATTCAATTAATGTATACGGTACTCCGATGTACGCGTGCGTCCGTGTTCACTGCATTATAAAAACGAGGTGTGTGTGTGCGCTTTTTTTTTTCTTGAATCTTCAACAGATTCCTGCCATCTTGGCACCCATTGACAAAAGCAGCCAAGGGACGGGTTTCGTCGCGTTTCCCAAGCCCGAGAAACGCAAAGACGGCTCTTTAATTTATGACGAAGTTCCGAGTCGAACGTCTCGTCCCTCCACACCCCAGATGTCGAGCGGTTTATTCGACGCCAGCTCGAGGGGAACCAAGAGAAAAGCAGGCGCTTACGAGCAACCCCTGATGGGAGCGGACTATTCTTCCAAAAGGCTGGCTCCGGTTCCCGCGGTGCCCGGAACTGGATTGACTCTTCAAAAGGTGAGTTTTGGTTTTAAGTTATTGGCAAATTACAAGGAAAGCCAAAAACAGTTCCAAAAATATACGGTAAAATTTCGTTGTAGCAATTTTTTCTTCGCAGCGAAATTTTTGAACTGTCCCGACGGTTCCTCTGTAGGAACTTTGTTACAGGTGGACTCTCACTACAACGATATTCAGCGTTGTAGTTCGTTGTAGAGAGTATTGTTTGTCCGATAGGGATCTCTACCCATAATAAAAATGTTCTCTAGAATTAAATTCAGGGACGGGGAGAAAACTATTCGTTGTCGAGATTTTTTTTTTCCTATAGGGGGGTCTCTCTTCATATTATAATGTTTCTCCACGATGAAAATCAGGGGACCAGAAGAAAAAAAATCGTTGGAGAGAATTTTTTTTTGTCCTTGAGGTTCCTCCTCATATAAGAATTCTGTACAACAAAATTTGGGGGACCAAAAAATCTTTGCAGAGAGAATTTCGCTGTACAGAGAGAGGGAGTCTATCTGTATACAAATCTTGTTTAAAAAGCGTATTTTTAGAATAAAAACTACTGAAGTAGAGCTATACTGAAAATGCCGAAGTTTACGTCGTCCCAGGCATCCAAAAGGTCTTGACGCAGTGTTGTGAAGTTGTGTGGAAAGACTAATACTTTCCTAATCACTTGGAAGATCCCTTCATGCATTCTTGAATCACTTATTCTACTTCATTGATGAAATACACACTTTTTTTGCATGGAATACCTTGAAATAACTCTCGAATGTTTTTGAAGTAGGAAGAAAAAATGGCAAACGCCGTGAAGAATATTAAAAAAAGCTTTCACCCACGCGGGAAGTGACGCCGGCTGCTAAATTTCCCACAGCTACTTCGATTACTGTATTTTGAAGAAAAATAACGCTTTCATCGCACCGCCCTCAGGAAAAAGTGGCCGGTAGATCCTGGAAAAAAAACCTGTTTCCGAGGCATTTGTTCGAGCTGCCGTAATTACGCATTCACTAAAATGGAATGTAATGAGGCACCCGACTTACTGAAGTAAACTCACCCGACCAAACACGAGACAAATCAGAAAAAAATCCCAGGACAGTACGAGTTACTGAGTCTCACTGATAACAGTATTACTGATGATTAACTCATGGAAACTCGAAACATATGGAGGATTAAGTCGAGCTGGTGAATTTCGGCTCGAACGTGAATGACTATTTTTCAGTTTTTGCTATAAAAACGTGTCCCAGTGTTAGGAAGTGACGGAAGTAATTGAACTGAAAGTCGAAATACAATGCCATGTCTCGAAAACTAAAAATGTCCCGAATTGAATTCGCCTTCAGGAAAATTTTCAACTTCGTGTACCGTGATGTATTTACTCGGTACCATGCCCCCTCATGTAAAACGAATGCCTTAATCTTTTTGAAAGCAATCCCTGTAAAAGATTCACGACGAAGTTTTCCTCAGAACGATGATCGATTTATTTTTTAGGAAAAAACGCAAAACAAATTGAAATTCATTTTTACAATTTGAATCCAGTTGTGCTGCGCGTGTTTTTGTTCCAAGTGCCATGGAACAGTTCGATTTGAGTCTGAATCATCTTTGCATTCCAGTCTACAAAAATTGTGTCGCGAAACTTCTCTGGTGTAATGCTTACAGGAATATGACGTGCGCTGCAATTCTTGAGCTGAATTTCTGAAGAAAAAGTTGCGTTTGGTACTTGAATTTCAGTAGGCTCCGTTACAGTACAGGTGATTCTGATATCAATGTTTGTCTTCCCTCATTTTCTGCAATCGAGTCTAAGAAAATAAACTCAGGTCTCCTGGATCAGATTCGTGCTAATCGCTTGAGTTTGATGAAATTTTCAACGTTGCCAAAATCTTTACCCACTAGACTATAGGACTTCGTCCACTGCAGTGAAAGTTGCCACGTTGGAATCCCATCAAAAACTGACTGATTAGCTCCAATCTCATCCAGGAAAGTTATTTTCTTCATTCCTTTCGCAATTTTTGGGTTAAAAAATCCAACGAAAATTACGATCTCCCAATAAAAATATTTTTGCGTGTATTTGAAAGGCTTTGACCTGCCATGATTTTCATAATTTAAATTTTTAAATTCCTAAAATCAAGCACCCTTTCTTGAAGTGACTATTTCGAAATTCGGTTACTACTTTCATAATCGAGATTTTTCGGTCTAGATGCAATTTTTAAATCCACTTCTGTCTTTTCTCTCTGGGGACCCTATTTATAAAATTGTCGTAGCGACCATTATATTGTCGATTTTCGAGAAGTGTAAATAAATTTTCGCTAAATTTCAGTCGAGTATGAATGAACCTTTTTTGTTTCTATATTTTTGCTTGAAAATTTGCTCGACGTTTTCGGAGCTACTGTGTACAACAGACAATTGATAGTAGTGTGTAAATAAAATACGGTATAATATAATCCGAAATTTGTCTCTGGGCTTGGCAAATAATTCTGTTTAATATTCTTTCATCTCAGGGGAGTTCAAAGCTTCAAAACTTCGCCGTCACGTCGCTGATCGCGCCGCAGATGGGGATAGCCGCCGGATTGGCTCAGATGCAACAGCAAGTTTTGCAAAGAACAGTCGGCAGACTCAATACTTCATCTGCAATCCCTTCCCCGGTCCCGGAACGCCAAAAATCGTCGCACAAGAATCAAACGCCTTTGAGCTACACTCCCGGAAGACGTGGTTTAATGTCCTGGGTTGATGCCCCAGACGATGTGTACTTTAAGGCCACTGGGGCGACGAAATCCTTGCGGAAACAGGTTGACATTGTGGCTGTACGAAGAGCCGCGAGAAGGCCATGGAGGATAGTGAAATGATCTGTAAAACTGTTGAGTGTTTCGTGTGGGGGTGGGAGGGTGTTGAAGCGTGTCGCTGCGTATTCCCTATGTTCTCGGAGAAATGTTCAAAACCTTTTTATTTTTTGAGTGATTCCGTTGTTTTCTTAATTCCAGGACTGTGGATTTTTTCCCTTTTTCCTGCGACTGTCATGATTTGTAAAAGATTGAAGAAAATGGAGGGGGGTCGAGTTAAAAGGTTTGCGTGTAGTGGATTCTTTTTTTTTTTTGAAGACCCACGCTGGTCTGGATATTTTTGGTCTCATCGTTTTTGCATTAAGGGAGCGTGGACTTCATAGTGATTGTTAATGTTCGAAATTTTTGTAAGACGGCGACGAATTGCGGTCGTTAAAAAAAGAAATCGAGTTTCATTAATCGTAATCGTTGCTCTTGATTCTGAAAGAAAAGGCCGGGTTTGAATTTTTGAAGCCATTACAATAGTCCATTTCCAAACTTTTTGACGGCGAGATCCTGATACATTTCAGTGGAAGAATTTCAAACCTTTGAAGTTTCAGGAACATTTTTTTTCCGGTGATCCTCCTTCCATCTATGCTGTGATGGCCTGAATTACAATTCCTTTATGATTTTTTTATTGTCGCGATTAAGGCAAATGTCATGCTTTTCGTTGATTTTGTTCAAAATTGCGTTCCGAGATGACGCCGTTACTTCCACTGGTTGTAAATTGATTGTATTCGACTTATTTAAAATGTCAACGCATCTTTTTGTGTGGAAAAAAGTGAAGCGCGACAAGACATGTGTTGTTCAATTTATTATTTTCTTCCGAACGGCGTGCCAAGTTGATATTTTGAGTTTCATGGATGTCTCCTCTTCTTTTCAGGTGATGAAGGAAAGTGACCGCGGAGTAAAAGCGGTTTGAGCTGTACAAAATATGACGAAAAAGGTTGTTGAGATCATTGCGGTGACGTCAGTTTTTATGAAAACGGGGAAAAATCGAGTGCATTCACGTGAACTGCATTACTTTTTGAGAATTTTGGGTAACATGCCTTTCAAACCACATCGAAAACTTAATGAATTCCAGCTGGGTTCATGGCCTTCTTACGATTTTATCTTGAATCTTGTAAATATGTCCCGTTAATAAGAGTCCAATTATAAGCGTATGAATTCGATGCACGTGATCGACTTCAACTTCGTGATTCTTTCGAGTAGAGCTCGTAAAAATGTAATGATGCGGTCGTGTTTAATTATCTTTTTTAATTCTTCGGCGTTGTCAGTCGTGCTCATTTTAAAAATTATGAAAATGCGAGCAACATTGTTTTTGAGAAACAGCGGGTGCAATTCAGTCTATCGTCTGCTGACATCCTTGAAAGAGTGTACGAAATCAATCTATTTCTTTAAATTTCAAGTTTGTTTCGACAATTTTATCAAGATTTTTTCCAAATATTGTTGTTCGAAAGGCAGATTAACCCGTCAAGTTAATGAGAGTCAACTATCTTCGTTGTCTCTTTGGTACGCTCGTTTCAAATGTCATTCATTTGGGATTACAATTTTTATCGTCAGTTATCGCAAAGCCAGTGATGGTTACGGCAGAATCATCGCTGTGGGATTTCGCTTGATTTCATCAAATTGTTAATTCTGTTAAGTGTATTTCTTTTTCTGTCACTTTTCAAGCGTTTGAGTGATTTCTAAATTGTAAACTGCATGGTTAAAAATTACTCGGAAGTATCACGTTGAATTGGAGAAAACAGACAAGCTGATATAACAAAATTAATTCGCGAATTAATTAGTCATTTTGATTTCGAATGTTCGGGAAGTTGTGATTTGAACATTACCAAGATATTTTTCGCCAAGTGTTGAAATTAACTTTCGCAGAAAAAAAAACGTAATTCGCGTTATTCCCTGGCCCTGCATGGAGAATCGCGAGTGCGTCTGCTGAAATGGCGGATAACGAAGAGTGTGCCAATCGCGACGGCGAAGAATCGTCGGACCTGGATTGCGCCGTGTGCCTTCAGTCATGCGTGCACCCAGTGAAGCTTCCTTGCGGACACCACTTCTGCTACTTGTGCGTAAAGGGCGTCGCGTTGTTGAGCAAAAAATGTGCCATGTGTCGTCAGGAAATTCCGTGGGAATGCCTGGACAACCCGGAATTGTTGCGAGAGGAAGAGTTTATTCGGTCCGCGTCGGAAACCTCTGCAGAAAAGTGGTATTACGAGGGTAGGAATGGTGAGTTGTATTTTTGTTAATTTTTCTCGAAATTGCTCATCTGATGAGTTGAAGGTGTTCTCTTCGCAAAAAATTCGACAGAAGAATATTTTAAAGAAGTGCTGTACCTTCGAGACATCTTGCTAGTTGAAACTTCTGACTGCTGCTGGATGGTGTATAGTTTTACCGACTTAATCTCGGTGATTTTCGTTTTAAAGGGTGTCAAGAAATGGGAAACCTTTGATGAAAATATACTCTCGTAATACAATTGTTGATCTGGGTTTCTTCTCTGTGTCCATCACCGCACTATAATCGCATTATAACTAGAACTACGGGTAGACTCTTTTTACGATGATTTTTTCTTATCTACCTTTTTTTTCATATGTGGGTCTCTTAACAATATTATAGAGGTTCTCTACGACGGATTCTTCTTGCTTCTTATTCTTCTTTCATGCATTTCGTTGTGGATTGAGTCCACCTGAAACTGTCCTCATGAAAGCTTATTTTTGTAGATTTCCTTGATGCGAGCAGTTCATTTCACACGTCCGGGACGTTTTCAAAAACCAATTTGTGTGCACTTGTGCGTCCTTTTTCGCGAAGTTTGAAAGCTACAAAAAGCTGCGTTTTCTGCTGAATATCGAATTTTGAATACATTAAGTTTTATCCGAGTCGCATTAATTAGATGGAATCACGGAAGATTAGGATTTCAACCATTAAATTTTGTGAACACTTCCGTGGGATAAAAAAAAACTCGTTTTTCTTTTATGAAAGGATGGTGGCAATATGACGATAGGACGAGTGCGGAACTTGAAAATGCATTCACGAAAAATGAGGCTGTCGTTGAAGTTCTCGTCGCTGGCTTTGTTTACATTGTGGACCTCATTCAAATGACTCAGGTGAGCGGTTGATTTTGTCGAAATCCTGCATATTTCCTCTGAAAATGGTGGAAAGAGCGTTTTCTGATTAAATTCGAGTCCGAGATTTTATTTACTCGTAACTTTTCCCGATCTCTGTCCCCTTCACAGCTTGAGTCCCCCTAATATTTCACTTTGTCTAAAACTCGTAAAGTTTATTATCTGGGGTTCCACGGAAAATTGACAAGGTATTCGTGTTTCCCCATTTTTATTCGCAGTGCCGTAAGAATGGCATGGGCCGGGTCCGTAGTGTGAAGCGGGATTCTGGCCAAATCCCGAACAAAATCGGTGTCGCCGGTTTGCGTCTCCGGCCTGGCGGCGCCCCGAACAACCGCCGAAACAACAACAGGGACGCCGATGGCGGAGAAAATCCGCCGCCCGCTCCTCCCGTCCGCAACGCTTCAATGCTCGGTAGAGTCATCTGTGATATATTCAACCTTTTTCGGGTGTTTGTGGCAACAATTTGGCGTTGGTGTAATTAAGAACTGCATTTTAAAATCAAGAATTGTGCTGACAACAGATTTTTCATTGTCTGTAATTTTCTTATGGGATTGCGCGGAATTGTACCGCGCAAAAAAATGTGGGTCTTTCGCGGGGTAATTTTGAGCAAACGTGGAAACGAATCCAATTCAAAGGTGTTTGTTGTGTCGATCTCGATTTCCTTCCGCATGTTCTTGGAGAATACTGTATACGAATGTCAGCAGGATTCGTTGTGTGAGTCATGGTGCGCTGTGCGAGTCGTTATATAAGTACAATTCTCAATTTTGTTGTTAAATTATTTAGTACTGTATAGAAATTTTGGGGTTTTCATCATAGTAAGGCATTCGCAATTTCAAAGAACATAGGGGTTCCTTCGTATTCTGAGGACTGGCTTGAAATTTTAATCTCCATTATATTTGAGATTATGAGGTGCGTTTCAAAGAGAAATGGGAAAATCCTGAGATCCTCCGAACAACCGAGGAATATTGGGTTTACTTATTCATTGATGGGACAGGAAAAGGAAGATTTGCCCTTCTTCAGATTAAGGCCCTGGGAAATTATGCTGAAAAAATTATTCGCATTCGGGATTCGAAGATTTTTATAGAAGGATGAAATTGCGACATCCTCAGGAAAACGCGTTTCTATTTGTTAAAGTCACTCTGGGCTTGAGCAAAAAAATTCCATTTCCCCCGGAAATATTATTTCTTGTTGAAATTGTATCAGGATTTTTTTTTTTCGTTCCTTCACTCTGTCCCGCCTTCGAAATCCCATTTTTATGCGTCGGAATTTCCGCGAAACATACGCAAATTTGCCCAGTATTTCTTCCCGAGAAACCCGACGATTATAAATTTATAATCATGACTTCGGCTTTAATGATCGAAATTTCGTGTGTTCGTTTGCTGGGTACAATTTTTGAGTGCTTGCTGTCTTCTGTTTCTGGGTGCAGCTGATGTCGACGGGGCGTCGGATAACCAGCTGCAGGACGCCGTTTCCACGCGTTTCCGCCAGCTGCGATTGGAGTCGACCACTTCTCCGCCTCCGAGGCGTCGGCGTCCCCGTGAATGACCGACTTGCCATTTTGTTTCCCCCTGCATTCGTGATTCGCCCGTTCTGTTTTAATGTCTGGAACTTGTTTTGGTGCATTGAAGACAGTTTTTTTCGCTCTCCAAAGAATTTAATAGGTTGATTCGAAAATTAGATGCTTTCCTGTCGCTGGAAAGCCTCCGAGGGTTTTTTTTTTTTTTTTTATAGAATCTCAAGGTTGGTTTTTATTTAAAATCAATTGATGGTGCATTCAATAAAAACCCGAACCCCGTTCTTTCCCCGACTTGAAGGGGTTATTTTTAATTAAAGGCGAAATGGAAGTTTTTTGGAGGACGATTTCGAATGTTGAAGGCAATATCGAAAAGAAAAAAACAAGTTTCGGAGTTTTGAGTTGCGGTAGCCATTTTGTGGAATTCTTTTTGGAATTTCCTTGTATATCTTCTCAGGAAAGGAAAGAGTGCATCCGCTGCTTAAACGGATGAGGAACGATTTTGTGGTGTTATTGCAAGATCTTGGCGATCGGGTCGGAGGATTAAAAATTTTTGAAAAACAGGATTTTCGGATTTCGATTGACTTTTTATGAGAATTTTGTTGGATTATTGTTGAAAGATGCTGTACTTCCGCGGATATGAGACATCAGGGATTCTCGAAGTATCATGTGCAATGAATTTCTTGAAACCAAGTGAAAGTTTAGTACAGGTGTCGAAAACAAAGACGCTATGTCATCATACAATTGACTAAAAGCCTTCCAACCGAGTGTGCGTGAAATTGTGCATTCATTTGAAATTTACAATGCATTCTCAAACAAAATAAATTGAAATGATCTGCTGTTAGAATACTCTAATAACTGAATTTTCTTTGTCGTGAAATCAAACTTACACGCAAATAAAATGACTCCCCACATGAAAAAGACGATGGAAAATTCGCCGTATGTCCTCTGAATCTAATTGGGTTCGAAAGAAGAGCTCGTCTTTGATCAAAGCTCAATTTTTTATTGAATCAATGCGAAGGAAAGAAAATATGTGCTAATTTATTATTTGAAGTACTGCGAAATTTTATGTGATCCGAGGTATTTAATTCAAATTATGATCAAATTTTATCCAATTTTGTGTGCTAAAAACATGAAACATGTTCAACGAATGATAGTTCTCAACTTCGCAGATTTTGAGAATCAACGATGACAGGGCATTTTTATGCATTGTACCTTTTAATAAAAACCCCGGTATTTATTACAGTAAACAGAAACAATAGGCGTCGTTTCATATTCGTGCAAATACCGTATCAATTTTCCAACGTCGCAGACGGAATTGGATGTGATCTTTCAATTTATTCTTTCTTGTTTGATCGAACGTTGATAACTGTTGGTTGGTTTGTTTTGCAGCGTATGTACCAAACCGGACTCGTTTTCCGTGGACGTGGAAAACGAGTTATTTTCCCTGAAAACGTGTCGTGGCAGGAATCAGAACAGGTTTCTCTCGTTTCCTTCGCGGATTTTCCTTAGCTCGTGTCGGGGTGAAGCAAAAAATATATCTGAAGTGGTGAAAGGTGTTTTTAAGGAATCGGAATACCAGTGACCTGTCAACTGCTGTGTGATTCGGTGATCGTGAGGCTTTGGTAATAATTTAATCGTTAAACGTGAAAATTTGTGATCGGCTCTTCTTGGATTGCCCAGAGTCCTTGATTTTATCGTCTGTTTCCCAGATGTCGGCTGAATTCATGGGGTGAACTCATTTTAGGTCAGGTTTGGTGTTGTGTTTGGTCATGGAAGATGATTGATGCGTTATACATTCCACGAAAATTAGAATATTATTTGCAAGTGGTGAAAGTAAATATGAAATTTAGGTTGAAGTAAGATGCGCAGTTTTATGCGAGAGAAAAAATCGTGGCAACTCTCGGACATCACGGAAATGTTTTTCGCTTGAAAAAAATTTAATTCAACGGAATTATGTATGCATTTTATTTTATGTATGAAAAAATATATGCAATCTAATGAGAGTTTACTATCCGGAGCGAAATTCTGTACCAATCGAGTTCTTTATGCGAAACGTTCATTATTCGGGTTATCCCTCTCATTTGCGTTCGAAGAAATTTTGTAATGTAATGTTTTCGATGGGCAATCACTGTTTTTGTAGTATGTTATCGTAATCAGAGTCCACTATCCGGAACATTCCGAGTCCATCGTGCCTGAAATCCGTTATGCGAGGTATTTATTAACCGGTTCATCATGTGACGCACGTTTTAGCAATCACTGTTTTTGTAGTATGTTATCGTAATCAGAGTCCACTATCCGGAACATTCCGAGTCCATCGTGCCTGAAATCCGTTATGCGAGGTATTTATTAACCGGTTCATCATGTGACGCATGTTTTTAACGACTTCGTACTTGTGCTTGCTAGTGAACGTGACGAACTGTGTGAGTGCGATGATGCTCGAGAACCATAACGAAGACAGATCTAGAATAATAAGTTGTGTATGACAACTGCGGGGATTATTCGGGTTGTGGCTTTGAATGTGTGAGTGAGTGAGTAAGTGAGAGAAAGAGAGCGAGAGACACACACAACTGGCGAAGTTTCCGGTGTCGAGCTTAGTACGGATGCGGGAGCGACGTTGGGGGCTCAGATCGAGGATGGACCGCAAGTTTTTCAACGTGTTCATGTTGGGCTTGGCCTTCATGCTGTTGTTCACTGCATTTCAGACTTCGAGCATCATTGAGGTGAGTTTTGTAATGATTTCCCTTTTTCGTGGTGACATAGTTTTTTTTTTTTTTTTGAGTGGGTTAGGTCAGTGTTTCTCAGCCTTTTTTGGGCCCGCGGACCGGAAAATTTCCCCAGCATCATTGAGGTGAGTTTTGTAATGTTTTCCCTTTTTCGTGGTGACATAGTTTTTTTTTTTTTTTTGAGTGGGTTAGGTCAGTGTTTCTCAGCCTTTTTTGGGCCCGCGGACCGGAAAATTTCCCCAACTGGTGAAGTTTCATAAAATTGTTGCGAACTCGAAGAAATTTTGCTTGTAAGACGTTATGGGCAGGTATTCAAAAAGTTTGTTTTTTTGTTGCTGAAAAAATGAAGTTGAGAACCAATGAAGCAGCTACCATGGAATGTCTTGGAAAATTAGAAAGCTCGGCTTGAATACATTTTTTTAGAATGAAAAATTGAAATAATTTATTTCGGCAGGTGAGAATTGGTCTGAAGTGTTATCAGGAGAAAAACAAACTCCTATTTTTTGCTAAAAATTAGAAAGCTGTACTTGAATACATTTTTCTCAGAATGAAAAATAAAAATAATTTATTTCATCGGGTGAAAACTTTTATGAAGCGTTATAAGGAGAAAAGCCAAGTTTCATTTTCCATCGATTAATTTCGACTGCCATTGTCTTTCCAAACTGGCGAAAAATTTCGGCGGGTTTCCACGGGTTCAGGAACATTTGTTTAGGTTAGGTAGTGATTCTCCATCTCTGGTACTCCCTGAAGCCCTGAGGGCTCCGCCTAAATTTGTTGGGCACTTTCCTTGGAAGCTACACTGACGGGAAGTGCATGAAAAATATAAAATTGGATTACGTTTGGGAAAACCATTGAAAACTGCGATGTGTGCATTAAAATATAAATGCTTTATTTCTGCCTATAAATTGTTAAGGGCTAGTTTTTCCGTCACTGAGGTACCTTCGTAAATTAATAGCCCGAGAGGCTCCATCATATTTATTGATTCGAAAAATGGCTTCGTTCGTTTCATTAGTTGGGAATCTCGGGATTTAGGGATTTTAAAAACTGGTGTTCATGTATTTTCTTGGTCGACATTGTTGATTATGTATAACTCAAATTTCCTGCTGTCTTCTTAAAATTATCAATTACAATGTAATCTCAAGGTAAACATTGTTGCTTGAAAAAGCATCCAGGAACGGATTAATTTCGTATGGCGGGGACCCATTGTATTTTTGGACTATATGTTCATCTACCATTTTTGCCCGAGAACGATTTGAAATTTACATAGACGGAAGGACGTCATTCTATGTACAATTCTGTACTCGGGCGTTGGAGATGCGAATGTTCTATCCTTGATTTAAAAAAAAATTGAAATTTTGTGTTCATGGCCTCGAATGTGACTTTTTGAGGAGGAAGAAGGTGTTCCGGTGTTGACATGCATGGTCGAAGCCTCGTGTTGACCTGACTTCATTTCTCAAAAGTATTCATGGATGCGGAATATTCGACATCACCCTTTTCTTGTATCCTTTTCTTTTACTGCATATTTTTGACCGAGAGCAGAGGAATTATTTACTGTACTTAGAATTTTCAATTTTTTTTTCTCGCAAATTTCGTTTTTAGAAAACGGTTCTGGAAAGCATTCGTGCTGAAGATCCGAGCTTCACTGCTGATGGATACGTGAGCTTGGCAATAATCTATGCCGCCTTTTCCGTCGCCAACTGGATCGCTCCTTCCGTCATTTCCGTGGTCTCTCCGAAATGGACGATGGTGATTGGGGCTTCACCTTATGTGTGAGTCTTGAACATTACACCGGAAATGCCATTTCCAGTGTACCTTTTCCAAGGTACTATACGGTGGGACCCCGGAATGCGGACTTAATTGTTGCTTGGACGTCGTCCCAATGTCGGAATGTCCGCATGTCGGATCACGTTTTCCCATGAACTTCAATGGGAGCATATTCAATTGGTTCTCGTGTTCATCGCAAATTAGAAAAAAGTCCCCCAGAAATTGAATGAAAATGTTTTTCTCTGCTAGAACATACTGAAAATTCCTGCGCAGGAGAAAATCATGCAGAATCTGATCTTTTGGCATGAAAATGAGCCCAAAAAGAAATGAACAATTCTTTCTGTTCTTTCCACGGATGATGGAAAAATATACACGAAATTCTCCTTTTTTTTGATTATGAAGAAGAGTAAATTTATAATGAAATTATTTTTCAATTCATGAGAGTATAAAAAGCTCAATACTGTATGTTGAAAAGATATCAACATTTTGAAAATAAATTTGAGGCGCTGAGTTTTGAAGGGAAGAATTGCGTTTCATCCAAATTTGTGTTTCATTTTTTTTGGCGTTGGCAGGGTATTTATTGGATCATTTCTTCGGCCGACGACGTGGCTTGTTTATTTAATGTCAGCATTGCTGGGGATCGGAGCTGCATTACTCTGGACTGGTCAGGGCACATACTTGACCATGAACTCGGATGAAGATAACATGGTGCGCGACTCGGGCATCTTTTGGGCCATGATGCAAACGAGGTTAATGTTCCCTTCAGTGGAAAAGGGCATCGTTATTAAACCTGCCCCTGCCACTTCTTTTTCTTCTTAGAAGTTGTATATCTCCCCTCCTGTGCCGCAATAAAGAAAACCTGAAAAGAATGAAGCTTAAGTTGACATTTAACCAGCGTAAAAAGAAAAGAACATACTGTATACCAAACTCACCCTGACGAACTTGAGCTAACCCGTGCGAGGATGGTTCGAAAGTTTTGTTATAATTTTTTCATCAGTTCTCTAAATTTCAATCCAGTCGGGAAAAATTTAGAATATACTGTAATTCAGAATACCATATATGCTTGAGTGCCGTGCATCCTTTTGTAAGACGCGTGTATTAATTTCTGATGCAAAAATTTCGAAAAAAATCTATCCCCGCATATGAAGCGCAACGGGGTTTTCAGTGGTGCAAAAATTGCTTTGTTTTTGGGAGATAAACGTTGAAAATCTGACATTTGGACTAATACACTCAGGAAGTTTGAATTCAAGTGTTCTGTACAGTACAGTATTTTTTTTTGGTTTCAAATTTTCATCTGCCAATTTTTTGTAGGCTGAATGTACTGTATGTTTTTACTCCTTCTATTCTCCAAAAAAGTATGTCTTTGAACGTTTATGAATCTGATTAAAGTACGACACGCACAATTACAGAATTGGCAGACAAAATTTTATATTGCAGTAAGACGCTTACCCCGCTTTTTTCTGTCAGGGCACCTATTTTTTAGGAAAAATGTGAGTGTGGTCCTTGATTAAATGCGGCATGCTGAGACAGTGGATGATGAAGAAAAATTCAGCCAATCCAAAAATTAATCGAGCGTATGAAAAAATGTCTGAGCTAAACATTGCAGCTGACCTAATTTGACCTTGCCTTTCATAAACCTACCTTTATTTCCGATTCTTTCCTTATCCAAGTCATCTTGACATAACATTCTTACGGTGTACATGTATTTACTAAAAGAACTCATTAATGCCGGGGCAGCTTTAAGAAACGATAATTTTATTTTATTATGTACAGTATTGTCAGTGAATTCAATTGTTTTATATCTTCTGTCTAGTTTGCTGTTCGGAAATCTCCTGGTATTTTTCGAGTTCGAAGGACAAAAGACTATTGGACTCGAAACTCGGACAACAGTTTTCTCTGCTCTTCTCGCAGTCGCCATTCTTGGTTACCTCGTATTTTGCGTCCTGCGTTCGTATCAACCAAACCGTCCCGGAAACACTTCGTCTGATGATCCGGAAGTTCTTCACACTGCCGGTGCTGTGTCTAGTCAAATCGTGCGAGGTCCGAAAGAGGCTTTGGTTGCCAGTGCCAAGCTTTTTGTCACAATGGACATGGCTTTGTTGAGCGTCACGTTCTTGTATTCTGGGGTGGAGATGAGTTTTTTCAGCGGGGTTTACAGTGCGGCCATTGGGTTCACGGACCAGCTGGGTGCGGATGCTGCGAGGTACATTGGAATTTCCGGAATGCTGATCGGTGCTGGAGAAATTACGGGTAAATTTCGCCTTGCCCCTGCGAGTTATTTTCGGGGAGACGTAATTTTTAAGAGATTTATTACATGGGTCAGCATCTGGTGGAAGCCGTTCCGGTATGTGTGACTGCCTGTCGGAATGTAAATTAGGAGAAAATATTTTGGTTCACCTTGAAAATTCTTAGCGAAATGAGTGCTTATTATTTCCTGAGAAACAATATTTTTTCGTGAAATCTATTAACCCCTCTAACGTATCCATTATCTGGTGTACGATGAAAAAATATTGCAAGCTCGAAAAAACGAATAATTCCGAGAAAGAAATGCTCAAAATTTGAAATTTAGCCGATACTACTTCATGAAATCTATTAACCCCTCTAACGTATCCATTATCTGGTGTACGATGAAAAAATATTGCAAGCTCGAAAAAACGAATAATTCCGAGAAAGAAATGCTCAAAATTTGAAATTTAGCCGATACTACTTCTAAATCAACTGTTCTGCGTTTTTTTTCAATTGTCATTTGCCAAATTTGATTTTTGCCTAGAAGTATGATTTTACTCCCTCTAGTTTAAAAAATATGTCTTCGAACGTTAATGAATCTGTTCAAAGTATGGCACGCACCAAAAATCACAACATTTTCAGGAAGCTCATCTTGAAGATCGTTGATGAAATTAGTGAATTGGAGAGGCGCCTCGGTTTATGGAATCGATCCATCCGAACGGAAATCCATTATCCGAGGTCTATTTAGCTAATTTGAACCTATTCCGGCTCTGGTTTTACACCTTTGTAATATTGCTTATGAGAAAATATTATTCGTTTAACTTGAAAGTTTGGGGTGAACTTAGTGCATTACAGATGTGCTTCGGACTTATGGACGTGATATGACCAAGGGGAGATGGACTTGATCCATATGAAGTCCGTTATCGAAAAATTATACTTCATTAATGATGTTGACCCATGCCTTGTTGAACTTATTCAGCATTTAATGAAAGCACCACAGTTGAACTGTTCAGTGTAATTTGTGAAATGATAGATGGGCTTCGGAAGATTTCGGAAGTTCAATACAGAACTTGAATTTCCATTTAAAAAAGTAATCTAGGGTTATATGAAATCGCCGATTGGTTTCAGACCCAAAGAGAATTTCTCGACGGATCAATTACTAAACGTTCGGCTAAGCTTTTCCATATTTTCTGGAATTGAAAATTATTAATTCTTCGAATGAATTGTCAATAAACATACTGTTGGTGATACACGGAAGAATAGTGTCTAACTCATTCAGGAACGAGGAAAGCGATGTTCCTCATTCTAAAAAAAACTATTATCAATTAAAAATTTTGAATTCTGAAAAGCTCTGAATAGTTTACCCTGTACTGTATTTCCTCAACCGATTTCAAATTTTCGCTCATTTTCAGGTGGTTTGCTGTTCGGCATAATGGGGAAGAAGACAATAAAGTATGGCAGAGACCCAGTTGTGCTGT
>CAJPEX010003964.1:0-24980 GCA_905338405.1 Notodromas monacha
TCACGCGCATTTTCCGCTGGGGGGCAGGGAATTTCTGCCAGATGCGCATCACTGAACTGAGTCCTGTCGATAACGAGGAGAACCAAGCTTCCCTCTCAAACATATACGAGGGTTGGTTCATTAGTTTTGTCGGTATTTTTTCCTTGTTCTTGTTTTATTCTCGTTGAATGTATGACGATGGACTTCATTTTCACGACGCGATGTTGGATCGCTCCAGGAACCATTTTTACGATTTCTTTTCATCCAGCTTGAAAATTTAAAAAAGGACGAGATTTGAGAAGGCTTTTCAATATTGGCAGGAAATAATATTGATCTGCGATGCCTCCATGTAGGAAATCCAACTTTCAAGCAAAAATAGTCTAAAATATTCCGATAGGAAATTCCCAGATCTGATAAAAAATGTCACAGAGAAGTACGAATTTCCTAAATTGTTCAGGTTATGCTCATCGTGAAATTTACTATGAAATGTCATCAAAGTTGCCTGAGTCAGTTCCTTAAGCTAAGATAAAATTAACCACAAATGATCAGAGATCCTCTTAGAATCTTGGGGTTTACCTCGCGTTGCTTTGGTGGATTCTGATTCAGAAATTGAGGGGGCAAAACTTTTTAGCCATCCCTGGCATTTCTGTATTTTTTGTCTCCTTGCCATTCGCTTCCCTTTTGTTCGTCCTGGTTCCCTGTTTGAAAGCGTCTTGGAAGTACTTTTTTGTTGTTTAAATTTCTATACTACCCGTGGCATGGTTCTGCGCCATGCATGCGTGAGACGAGGGACGCAAGGACTTCGCGTGATCCGGATTCGCAGCGGTTCCCGGATCACATTAGGCATGGCGACAGCGTCTTCGTCATCAGCGCGGAAATGAAACAAGGGGGGGAACGGCTTCATTTCTTTAAAAAATAAGTTAATAAATGTATATTGAAAAAAAAATAAAAGAAATTCGTCTCGTCGTTGTCGTCGTCGTAGGTTACGGTGTCGGCGGCACGCGAAACCCCCGCTGCATTCAGTTGGACTGGGTTCAAAGTCGGCCGGCAAAAATTTCGACTGTCTCCGGGTTTGAGACAAGAACAAAAGCCGACGCCGACGCTCGTTGTCATCTGTTTTATCTCGCATTTTGGTGATGATCCGTACAAAGCTTCGACACATCATACATTATCCAGAGGACACGAGGAACACGTGCTTCTTTCTCTCAGCGATGCAAATTTCGAAAAGGAATGGAACGAATGATCCAGCATTATTCACTTTGAGGTCACAAAGAACGAAAGCGGGAACCGCGAACAAACACACAAAAAAACCCAACGTTTGCTGATTTTTCCATTTTTAAGAGGAAGCATTGTGTAAATCTGCGCACCTGAAACTTGACCCACGACATTTTTCTGAGCACTGTATTTCGAAGCTAATTTCAGAGTGATCTAATCTCAATTATGTGCATTTGGAGTCGGGCGGAAAGGCATTTTGGGTATTCTTCATTTTAAACATGGATATTTATTCATCAAATGTATCAACATCACAACACTACAGTATTTTCAGATCCTTCACGAAGTACTGTCTTGTACCTGAAATAGAATTTTCATTTTCACATGCATCCTGGTGATCATCCCCCGGATTTGAAACTTCCTCATGATTTTCAAAATCTTTCGTCACTACTTCTGCCACCCATTTGTTGTTGTCTCAGGTTCCAAGTAATGAATGGCAAAAGTTTTCCGAGTCACGTTATAAAGTTTAGTATAAAACAAGTAAAGAATTTTTCCAGATAAGCCCATCGTTAGGTACGAAATAAAAATGTCTCCCTTAGTTACTGTTAACCGGTACCGAGCATTCGAGGAAACATAGTAGGAACTTTGTTTTGTTTAGTATGCTTTTGATTGAAAAATGAGACTTTAAGCGACGTGTAACCCCGTACGTACCCGGAAGAGTTCATTTTTGAGTTCATCGCGGCAGTAATGCGACGAGGATTTTGCCGAAGAACCCCTTGCGGATAAGCGGAAGTGATATGTGCACCCCAAAAAAAAAAAAAAAAAAAATCGAGTGCAATCGAGGGGAAATAGTGCAGATGAAGGAAGAAGGCGAGTTGTGTACCGAGGAAGAAGCGGATCTCTGGAGCAGTTCCCACGAGCGAGCAAACGCAGGAACGAACGGCAAAAAGCTGTACACGGGGAACAGAAATAGGAGAATTTTGCTGTGTGCCGGAGGATTGATGCGGAATATCGGATTTCCCTGTAAGCGGTCCCGCGGGGGGAGATGAGAGGAGAGGAGAGGGTTTCGTGCCAGTCGACAGCCCGGTTTTTCGCGTCTTGGACCGCCGCCAAAATTTTTGGATTTTGACAGGGATGTAAGATACGCCGAGGGAATAGACACAAGTCTTGACTTTTCGTCTCCCCCGTGTCTGCCTTTTACTTACTTTTTTTTCACATTTAATATATCGCTCCCCTCGCGCCCGTTCTTTATCCCTCTTTTCCTGCCTCATTCCCGAGCTCAACCTCAACTTGCTTTCAACTCTGATCACTTCTGGAATCCACCCTTGTAAGCCCCGCTCACTCATTTTTAAAAATACCGGGAAAAAAGGTTTTTTTCTGGTTTCGTTTATGAAAAAATAAGGTCTCTTCATCGTGTTAACGTGAATTCAAGACGTAAAATATTGTCTGCAAAAGTTGAGGATGCGTTTTGAATTCCATGGAGTCTTAGAATCGTGGGTAAATTACCTGAATGCAATATTCGTCTCATTCGCGTGCAAAATTGCTTTTAACCTTGAGGCACACAAAATGCCTGGTTTCTTATGGTAGAATGCAGTGAGTTTATTTTTAAAATCCAGATTTGTCCCTGTAAAGTTTTCCAGGAATTCGCTATCAAATTTTTAATTAAGATTGTGTCCATGTTGTCACGAATAATAGCGCTTCATCCTTTTCAATCTTCGTGGAAATATAATGCAATTTTTTTTAGATGTGATACGCTATTTTTTTCTGGGATTAAAAATCATTCATGATACGATATGTTTTTCTTCCCGCAACATACGTATATACAGTACCTCATTTGCGTGACAAAAATAATCCCTTCACTGCTTGAATTGAACAGGAAAAGAGATGACGAAGGATTATATGTCAAGCAAAAAGTGTAGAGTTCTCGGGATTCTTTGCTCACAATCGACAAAGAAACTTGGTTGATTATTCCTTTTATTTTTAGTTTTTAATTTTTTAAATAGAAGTTACCCGATGAGAGCTATGCGTCGCCTGGTATTTCGGGAAAGATGTGGAATTAAATAAACAGGATAGAAAATTTTCGGGAAATTTTTCATGGCCGTCGAGGGAATTGGTCGAAAATTGGCAGGGTATGATGCGGATTTCCGAATACCTGTATTTCGTAGAGGCTGAAAATTGGCCGAAACGTGTTCTCGTGATAAAGTCCCGTCGCGTCGGAAGCAGGTTTCTCGTTTTCCAGGGTCGCTTGCCAGCCCGCGTCGCTGTCATGCCAGCGGTATGGAAAAAAGCCTCCGACCAACTTTTCGTCTTCTAGAAGAGACGATACAAAAGTAAAACTTTTGGCTCTTTGAGCCAGTTTATAAACGGGGCACTGCAGAAGTAAAAGGGGGCAACTGACGACACTAACGACAACCCACCTACTTTTATCCATTTTCTCTTGGAACTGGCTTTGTCGAATGAGGCCGCTTCTTTATCTCTGCTCGGATGATTGTGTGACGGGACTATGTCGTCCAGGTGGCGAGAAAGCCATTTGAAATTTAACAAAGCGTCGTGAGGAATTTTTTCCACTCGCATGTTATTCAACCTGAGAGGGGACACTGCTTTTGTAATGTGACATGGTGTACTCTTTTGCCATTGAACTGCTCGTAAATGCGTTTCACCTTGATCAGGATAATTTCATGACGCATTCAGCATTTAGGTACCTCAAAATTCCGATCTAATATTTGTCAAAGAGTCTGAAACGGGTCTTGAAAATTGACGAAAATTTGTTATTCAAAAATGAAGGACTAAAGTTAATCGCGACAGAATTTCAATTCCCTCAAGAAGCAAATATACCTACGCGGGATATGAAATGGATCCCAATTTTCTCTCATTTATAGAAATTTGAATGAGTTAGTTCCTAAGATTTGCGGGAACGCCGGTGATGCCGTATTGCAGTATATCATAATACCGTGTAAACATTTCCTTCGCCTGTTGAATCTATTTTTTAAAAATGTTTCTGTGGCATGCATGCCAAAAACTACATGTAGTGTTTGATCAGCTTAAATAACGACACTCCATATTCATGCTGAAATCAAAGACTCTGAGTCACGAAAATGAGGAAAACTGTTTTATTCAACGATGCAGAGAGCATTAAAATGAAAATTCTGCAGGTAAAAGAAACAATACCGGAATATTTCTTGACAGAAGGAAAAACCTCGAATTTGTAAACGAGCCTTTCATTTTCAATCAACCCACGGATCGGATTCATTTGCATTGAAGTCGCTCGCATTCGGCATTGAAATTCTGTTTATTCTTTAATTCAGAGAGGCTGGTAATTGCAATTTTAATTCGATTTTAAATCTATTCACGAAACCAGTCAATGAAGAAATGGTGGGCGAATGCATTTCGACGGATGTCAGACTTGCGCAATTCCGTCGTTAAGGATATATGAATAAAAAATCCCCGTGATCATTGCAACGCGAGACGCTCGTTTTACGAATTGAAATATGGTTGAAAATGACATGAGAATTTTAAAACGGAAGGATTCATAATCCGCTCAAAGTCGTTGATTGCGAAACCTCAGTGCTGTCAGATGGGCAATGTAAATACTGTACCAGATTTTGTTAGGCTTTAATTTTTTTCGTGTGGCAAGTCAGAATAGTAATTGACGGATTGTGGTTTAGAATTTCCTGAAAAGAAAGGTCTAACGAATTTCAGATTTATCGACGAGATAATCTTACGCAACGCCTTTAAAGGCCGCAGAGGAAAGATAACTTGAACGGGTGCAACATTAGATTTACAATATGTAACTTCGAAAAATCTTCATAATTCAAGAATTACATACTGTACTCCTTTTAAAATGAGGTTATAACATGGGGTAAGGCCATGATGCCCCGTCGTATAAATTTATGTCTGGAAAGGGCTCCGCGAGTCATGCGGGTTTATGAACTGGCGAAAGAAAATCCTAAAATAAAAGTTAATTCACGAAAACGTAATGGTTTTTGTGCGTGAAATATTCTGAAGTCCCAAAAGTCGGACTGTACCCTTGGGTTCCGGGCTGCAACCAGTGCTAATTATTGCGGGCGGCGGAAGAACCCCCGGCACCTGGGGAGCTGGAAATAGCTGGGATTCCGGTCCGATGTCAGATTCGAGACGTGGTTTCGTCGCTGAAACTTTCCTCGCCTTCGTTTTATTCTTTTTTTATTTTATTTTGTTGGGGATCCGCGGCTTCTTCTGGCGCCTACAACTTTCCCCGTTGTGTCGGGACAATTTTAATTTTTTGCCCCCGCGGACAGATAGATGCCTCTTGGCTTGTACATCATTTGCTCTGCTCTGGTACTGAAACGGTTCTATTTCATGTTCCGAATGTTTTTCTGCCTCGGAATTAGGACTGCGACGAATGTTCGCTGTCGAAGATTCATGCAAGTCCGACTGAGCCGCGTCGACTAGTCATTTTCCCTGCTTTGAATTGATTTTCACGAAATCGATTCTTCGAGAAGGAATGCGGGTCGAGTGGAAAGTAAAATAGCGTCATTTATGCCTCACCAAGTTACAATGCCTGTCCCCTTTCTTGTTTTGTTTTCCTGTTTACCTGTGATGCTCCGAGTGTCGAGGAAAAATGGTAGGATGTGCGACAGGAATTTCCGTGCGACGAAGCGAGAAAATCTGGAAACTCGGGCCCGGCTCGCGTAAGGGATCCGCACGGTGAAAGCGGGGTACTTCGTGAATGCGACGGTAAATACGGAAAGGGGTTGACGTCGATTTGGCAGCTGCAGGTGTCACGGTCGACGGAGATTTTTCATCTGTCGACTCGCGTGTTTGCATTTCCTCGCTTGACGTCAGCGCGCTTGCCGTCGACCAAGCTCTTTTTTTTTCTTTCTTCTCCTCTCTCGCTGAACTCGTCATCATCTCCGTTTCCATGTGCCCGAAACAAGATATTTGTCGCTTGTTGAGCTTTAAAAATAAGTTGATTTCACGAAGCGTAATTCCTCGCGAAAATCGAGTAGAGTCAGAGAGGCAGAGTTCGAAACTCATTATAGCTGGAATTTTTTCATTTAAACGGGTTGCCGTTGGTTAGAAAAGTTCAAAATGCATTCTTCTCTTTTTGTGGCCATATTCTCATCTCCGTTTCCCAGAGAAATGTATCTCCAGAGAAAAGAACATGGATCGCAGATTCAAATTTTTGTTTATCTTGTTCATGATTTTTGTAACCAAAAGCGGAATTTCATACTTACGTGGGATTTTCTCTTTCGTCATGTCTTGCGTAAGTTAAGCAAAGTTTTCGCTCTCATTGTGCCAGATGAGGTGCTCGTGCTCCCTTGAGAGGACTCTTTCCAGGTGAATTTTCCCGAGAGAAGAGACGGAATTTGGGAAAATGCGCAGTCGGTTTGGAGGAGTTCCAAAAACTGTTCCATGAAGATATGATTGGGTGCTCAGAAGTGCCGGAATGAGGAATTTTTTCTGCTCTTCTAGAAACTACGAGAAGGATTGAAAAAAACGAAGAAAAACCTTGGGATATCTGATGTTCACATGAAAAACATAACTTCAGTTAAATGTTCTTCGTTTGGAATACAATGCGTTGAAGAGTGGCAATGCAGACCAACAAGAATAATAATAATTCAACGAAGATCGAGGGAATTCNCCTCTCTCGCTGAACTCGTCATCATCTCCGTTTCCATGTGCCCGAAACAAGATATTTGTCGCTTGTTGAGCTTTAAAAATAAGTTGATTTCACGAAGCGTAATTCCTCGCGAAAATCGAGTAGAGTCGGAGAGGCAGAGTTCGAAACTCATTATAGCTGGAATTTTTTCATTTAAACGGGTTGCTGTTGGTCAAAACAGTTCAAGATGCATTCTTCTCTTTTTGTGGCCATATTCTCATCTCCGTTTCTCAGAGAAATGTATTTCCAGAGAAAAGAACATGGATCGCAGATTCAAATTTTTGTTTATCTCGTTCATGATTTTTGTAACCGAAAGCGGAGTTTCATACTTACATGGGATTTTCTCTTTCGTCATGTCTTGCGTAAGTTAAGCAAAGTTTTCGCTCTCATTGTGCCAGATGAGGTGCTCTTGCTCCCTTGAGAGGATTCTTTCCAGGTGAATTTTCCCGAGAGAAGAGACGGAATTTGGGAAAATGCGCAGTCGGTTTGGAGGAGTTCCAAAAACTGTTCCATGAAGATATGATTGGGTGCTCAGAAGTGCCGGAATGAGGAATTTTTTCTGCTCTTCTAGAAACTACGAGAAGGATTGAAAAAAACGAAGAAAAACCTTGGGATATCTGATGTTCACATGAAAAACATAACTTCAGTTAAATGTTCTTCGTTTGGAATACAATGCGTTGAAGAGTGGCAATGCAGACCAACAAGAATAATAATAATTCAACGAAGATCGAGGGAATTCGAAGGAATGTGACTCGAGGATTAAGGGACGGGTTGGGGGCGTAAGACTTATTCTTAGGGATGGGTTTATTCCGGTTTCCGGCGCACATTCGACTCGAGTTTAAAATGCAGTATATACAGTATACGATAAACAGTATATTTTTTTTCACTCGGAGGATTTGGAGAGAGCCAGACGAATTTGTTGCTCACACGTTAAGTGCAAAGGAGTTGAAGCAGACGGCGAGACCGACGCCGGGAAATGCCCTTGACAACTGTCGAATTCCGTCGCGACGATCTTTCACCCCGTGTCGCAGACGTGGGTGCCACTACCACCACCACCACCACCGGCACCACCACCTCCACCACTGGGAATCGCTCTCTCCTGCTCGGATTCTGGCCTGTTTCCTGTCGCAAATTCCCGGTTGCGGAGCTGGTGGCGAGAAAAGGGAAGAAAAGGGAATGATGAACAGCGGCTCGTCTGCTCAGGCAGGTGTTGTCTGTGCGTCGGAATCGCGTCTGCTGCTGCTGCTGCTGCTGCTCCTAGCTGCTGCTGCTTCTGCTGTGGGAATCAGTCTCCGGGTTTGATCTGCTTATTTGCATTTCCCCTCTGTTTTACCGATGTCTGAGGGCCTGGCTTGCACTTGTCGGTGATCTATCTTGACAGCGCATTTATCCTGGGACTGAGAATGCTCTTCCAACCCCCCTCCCCCCGCCGCTTTTTCGGCGTGCTGAATTTCTGAATTCAAGACCTCTCGTATTTCTGAAGCGGTCCATTTGCAACCTCACTCATTCCTCGAGACATAATTCACTCTATTCGCTAATCCTTAATATTTTCGAATGTAACTACTGCACTGAACTTACCAAAAAATGTAAGAAAATTCAACGACCCCCCCCCCCCCGAAAAAAAAACACTACTCCGNAATGACACCCCCCCCCCCCCCCCCCCCCAAAAAAAAAAACTCAGAGTAAATGTCGAAGTGTCAACATTTCCCAATTTTGTCCGGAGCTGGACCTTGTATTTGAATACGATGTAGAACACAATAAAGAAATAACATGATTGCACGGCATATGAAAATATGTACAGTACAGTATTGCTCCCGAAACCGTCCTTCATTTCACCTGGTAACTTCATCGTTAAATTGCTCAGCATTTCCTTCCTTCTAATTATCTCTGATTATTCCATTTAAATGCATTAGTCGCAGTCTTTAATTCATTGTATCGGCAAAATTGTGAAGAATTTGAGTCTGCTGGAAACTCGGTGAATGACCCGAGCTGCGGAAAATGCGTTGAGTCTTTTGCTCTGAAGAGTGCGTGCGTCTGTGCAAAAAAAAAAAAGGGGAGACAGAGAGAATGGTTTTGCTCTGGTTCCGCAAAACGATGAAAAGGAGACGGGAAAATTTTCCTTCGGAGACGATGGAACTGGTTCAGAGATTTTTACTTGTCAGCCCTGTGTGGTTTTCGGCCCTGGCGTCGCACTGACACTCGATGCATCACTCAACGTTCCGTCACGATTCCTTCCACTGCTTCCAAGCTCGATTTCCCCCCGCGAACTCGTGTTTCTCGTCGAACCCCGAATTTGTTTCCTCGCCGCACTTTTTCCGTCAAAACGGAGTAGTGTTTTTTTTTCGGGACCACTGTCGCAGTTTTATTTTTGTCGTCGTTTTCACTCGTTCGGTACTAAAAAGTCTCTGGCATGTATGCTGACTTCTAGTCCGGGTCGGATAATTGCCCGGGTCATTCCGCCTGTCACTCCGGATTTCAGGTGCGAATGAGGTCGGTGTTTATGGAATAACTCACGTCGCGCGGTTTTCTGCGAAATGACCTCCTAATTGCAAAAATATTGAGTTTGTCTCATGCTGCTTCGTAGTCAGTTCCGCGTTGATGTTAAGTGTTCTTTTAATTTTCAAAGTTTCCCCTCTCTGGCTGTGAGAGCGATTTTACGTATCGAGGAAGTATTTATTTGGAAAGTACTGTACGACATTGTCAGCTGGTTATCTGGTGCGATTGCTCGTTTTTGCTTTTGATGCATCTGAGTTGATGAATGTTTTTCCATAGCATTCCGGTCGTGGTGTCCAGAAACCAATTGAGCTCGTTGGAACATGGCGGAACTGCGAGTAGAGCTGTCAAAGTGGGGAATACTTGACTGCTAATTTTTGGGTGGGAAAACGGCCGAGCAGAAAAATTTATGGTCGGTTAGCTCGTGAAGCGCGGAAAGTCGGGCATGTACTGACGAGAAAGTACGGAAAAGACAGTGATTTTGAATGACGCGGTTTTCATATTGCGGTTGAAGGATAGCCTCCGGGTGCGAAGTCTCCCGCAAACTGCGTCACGGGTGGGTAAGTTGAACGCGACTTGCCAATTACTGAGAAAACCATCTTTTCCTGGCGAATTTTCATGAGGATGTCCAGAAATGTGTTGAACTTTTTTCTAGAAATAATCTAGTATCCGATTTGAGAATAGCTTACCGAAATTGGGCATGTTTTGAATGTCGCCATATTTCCCACCTTGAAATTTGTTTGCCGAAATTTTTGCGTTATTTCAATAAATAATTTTTCGCTGGGTTCAGCGAAAAATTCCGGCGTAGACTCGTTTTTAACTTGGCAAAGTCGTCTTCCGCATTCATTTCTGTCAAATTTTCAAAAATAGATTCACGGATCTATCTTCATATTTAATGCACTGTTCATGAATCGATGCATTGTCCTGTGCTGACTCGGACATTTTGACTTTTTTCATGCTCAGTCTGAGATGAAAGTCGTATGATGTAGATATTTTTTTCCAATTGCAATACTGTACGTTGATCTTTGACTGCAGAGCCGTGCGTAAGTTTTACCGAAAATTCATCCGAAAAAAAAGCCTTCCGAAAATTAAGGAAAGTTTTAGAAAAGCGTATTCAACTATAATTTACTTTCTAAGAGCGATGTACAAAGAGGTTTTCCATTGGTTTTTATTTGAGCTGTGCTATTGCCAGTATGGAACGAGTCAGAAAAATGTTCGCTTGTAGAAAAGTTTCCTGGATAAGATTCATTGCAATTTCCTCGCAGCGCGCCGGAAATGATTTGATCGTTTAAAAAAGAACTATAAAAAATTTCCAAGTGGGAAAAGATTGTGGGTAACGTAAGTTTAACGTGAAGTTTTTTCTCGTATTCTACTCGTCATTTGGTTCCGGGGCGCGTGTTGAACTTTTAGCTCGAGATCAATCACGTGTAGGTTTCGTGATACACTACATACCTTCACCAAAAAAAAAAATATATTTCTCGCAATTCGTCGCTTTACAGGTGCATTTAAATTATTCATCAATTAAAAATTGATAGTAAATCGAGGATCCATTGCCCACGCAATTGTAGCGCAGGAGAGTCGATGCTCGCGTGAAGTTTTGTTGCTCAATTCATCTCCTTCCTTTTAAACACGAGTGACGGAATGAACAACGCGTCACGCCTCTTTATGGCTACCGAACCTACTGATTTTCTTGGGTCGTAATCGACAACGATGAGCCTGTGCCAGTTTGAGTTGCCATTCGTCTCCCCAGGCGCGAGTCTCGTTGAAAGCCGACATTAGTGGCGGGTGTCCATAAAACGCGCCGAATGCCCTGTGATTTTACTCTCCCTGGCGCGGTTTTATGGGGAACATGTTGTGGGGGAATGACGGGGATAACGTTTATCGTCACGACGTCACACCCGGTTGGCCGTTTCTCCCCCTTCGTTTCACGCAGTTTATCTCTTTTTCTTGCATTTTTTTGTTTTCTTTTTATACGGAGAGGTTTAAAAAATATCTGTGCTGAGAGCGGAAGCGTTTTTAGGATGCCTCGCCGTCCGTACTTGGCGGTTTATAAAATGCGGAAGCGTTGCCTAATTTTCCCGAACGAATTGCTCGTGTTTGTGTGACGGAAACGTGCTCTTTCCCGTCACACACCGTCCATTTTTTTTATCGGTACTCTGAAATTGGGTAATGATATCTTCCTGACTTCACTTGACTTTTTCCCCCAAGCAATGAGTCGAAAGGAAGCGGTGTTTAAGCATGAATTTGCTTCTGCGCATTGGAAACTCGATTTGTACTCATCATTCGGCGCATACTATACAGTACAGTAGTGTGCTTCAAACGAATTAGCATATCATTAAAAATCATCGATTTTATGCTTCTATCACACATGTTTGGGAAGAACGAATCAATCAGTTCCATTAAAATTCCGTACTTGGGTTTGTAAGCCGGAATGAATTTCTCCGACCTTGGAACAAAAGTTCTCAATCGGACGATAGTATGTGAGACTTTCTAGGATTTTTTTTTCTCGTGAAAACTTGAAACAGCACTTGAATGCCAACACTGAGGATTTGAGATTCTTTGCTTAAATGGTGGTGTATTTGACATTCTTGTTTGAGGTTTCTCCACAATGCGTGTTCATCCTTGGAGCATTTGTGTCCGACGGGAATCATGGAATTTAGATCGACTATGGAATTACACCCAAAGAGACACAAGAAATTAGTTTTCTTCACCCGGGGAACATCGTTGTAGCTGATGCATTACATTAATTGAAAGTCTGCTGGAACCAGAAGAGAACGTTATTAAATGTATGAAGAATACTTCTGTGCTGAAGATTGTATCGTTTTAGAGTCCACTTATTCTCGGGGTAGGCCTAATCGATTGATCGAGGCTTTTTTTTTCTTCCGTCAAGCTGCAACCTTTCGGGTTTCTATTCTGACAGGTTCTTGTGCTGTTGCAGCTAAAAAATAAAAATAATAAACCTATACATATGCCAGTATTAGTAGAAATACCGGAAGATATCTGCCAAATACAGTAATGTAAGAATCTGTGATAGTGCTGAGGTTTGTTTGCTTATTTTTCTTCAATGGAATGAGAAGACGACGAAAGAGGAAGAGGAGGAGGAGGCTGATGAGCCCCATCGTAGGTTGTGTGCTGTTGCTTTGCTACAGAAAATGGAAGGAAGGAAAATGGAGCCGGTCGGTGCATTTCCCATGGCACAAGTGTATCCCATTTTCGTGGCACACACACACACACACACGAAAGCGAAAGGGAACGAGAGGAAAAAGGTCGACACTCCAGTACCAAGGGGTGCGTGGCTGGGCTGCTTGCGGGGGGAGAAACGGAGCCCGAGCAGCAGCAGCAGCAGCACATATAGTGTGCATTCCGAGTTCACAAGGACTGTGAGGGGGGAAAGAGAGAGAGAGAGAGAGAGAAAGGAATGGAATTAGTTTTCCTTTAGCCCTATTTCATGTCACAGCTGTGTCCTATTGATTCATCCTCCCCCCCCCCCTTCCTCTGTTTCATTAAGACGCTGGACACTCCATTCGCGGATCCCCCCCATAGCCTTTTCCCCCTGGTTTTGTCTTCCCTTTTGCGCCTGGATCTCGTTCCAGCGGTGGATTCATTCCGTGCTCGTGCCTAATGCTGTTTCCAGGCCCCTGGAAAACGCCGTGCGTGCTCTGGAGACCCGCGGGTGCAGCGGAGAGGAAATATCGACGTTGCTTTCTATGCCAAGCGTTGACGATAATCCGATATTCGCTTCTCCTCTCCGACGCCGCTTCTGCTACTGCTGCTACTCTTGCCATATACTCGTACTGTTCCTCTCTCTCTCTATCTCACTGCTGCTTCCCTGTGCTTTTTGTGATCTAGAGAGGAGAAAGAAGAAGAAAAAAAAAGAGTACACTCACGCTTTGCAATCTCTGAATTGCTTTTTTTTTGGGTTGGTATCCTGCCGGTCATCAGAGGACGAAAAAGAAAAGGAACGGAAACACAATAAATAAAATATATAAAAAATACCCTGGCCCTGCTTTGTGCACCTAATCGCCGTTCGAGTGCGATTTCTTTTGATCGGCCGATGTGTTCCGGGGATGAATTTTTTTTCTCTCCATATCCCGGAATTCAACGCGGAATGACTTGCTTTACATTTTCATTAGCTCGTGTGTCTTTTCTGAATCGGTATTAAGTACGGATAAGAAGAAGAAGAAGCAGCTTCTTGACGGGCATCATGTGTTCGATGGCCACGGGTGTCGGTATACTTCTTTTTTTTTTTTTTTTTTGCGGCCCCCGTGCTTCGGAGAAGAAATGGGCGTTGAAGGATGCGTGTACGGGGCGAATGTGCTGCAACTGCTGTCGGCCGGATCTAATGGATTATTCGTGATGACAGTGCAGCAGCAGGAAGTGCAATGCACGTCTGCTCTGTCCGGGTCCTCTTTATTTGGACCTTGAGATGAGATCGGATTTTTTTTTAGGGGGGTTGTTTCCTTTCATTGGGCACAGTATATATGGTATGTGCGTCTTGGAATATATTTTGTATGAATGTGTTGCTCGATGTTACTTTCTCACGCTTCGGCTGCTCCGATAGTGTATGTGAGTACGTGAGCTGTTATCCGTGTGCATCACCTCGTTCTTCTTCATCTGTGCTGATTTCTTGGCAGAGCATCCTTGTTATGTGTGATTTTTCTTTGCTGGAATAATATTCCCATCAACGCGTTTCTTCCTTGTTTTTGTGGCTGCTGCTCGATTGAGTGAGCTGATGAATCTTGAAGCATGCGATCCCTTCATGCTTCTTACAAAAGACTTGAAATTGTATTGTCAGAACGAATCTGCATTGGTTGATAATTCGTTATCTGCGTTTGAAGACGATTTCTGAAGAGTGGCATGAATCGCTGAACTCCGCAAACATTGAGCCACGAGGTAAACCTGGAAAGAAATCGAGTCATGAAAATTTTTTTTTGAATAATGGGAAAAATTATATTTGGGACATTCTTTTCTTTCAAGGCGATGTCCTGCTTTTTGCTCCGTTATTTCAGTGGTTGCTTGAATATTTTTGAACCATAAACGTCATATTTTCTTGACGAAATGCTGCGCGGAAGCAATAGCTGTTCTATGAGTGCGTCACGTTTCAACTTTTAAAATAGTTGGTGGTCGCCTGGGGCATTTTCCCCAAATAACTGCGTGAAATATCCGTTCAGTCTTTAACAACTTAAATGCGGCAACCGGCAATCGAGAAGAGTATGGCTTGATTTTCCCTTGTTGCATCGCAAATCGGCCCGTGAATGAATTCATCAACAAATTTTCCAAATAATTTCACGAAGGTTACAGAACGTTTGTGTTTCATTTCAATCAGTGGAAGTATATTTTTAGTGGTGTCGACAGAAGGATATGCGTGTCGATGACGATGAGAAGGGTTAGACGTCCGCCCTTTCTGTTTTGAGCTTATTCTCTTTCATTTGACCTGTCGAAGCGCATCTTTGCCAACATATTCAGGGGGAAGAACAAGCCCCCGTTAGCCTCCTTGATATTTGGGTGGCATCTCATGAGCTTCAATACCGAGCACATTAATCATCGTCATGCTCGACGTCAGCTTTCCTGCTGCTCGCTGATTTCACGCGTAACCTTCGCTTTCGCTCAATTTCTTGCAGTCACTGTAAAGGTTTGCTCCTCGAAAGGATTTTCTTCTTTTTCGTCAATTTTTAATTTTTGTGATACAGTATTTTTAAGCGAATAATTTGGCTTGTTCTCACGATGCCCGAGGTATCTTTCTTCTAACCAGTTTTGAATATTGGTTTATTTTAAATTGTTGATTATCCTCACAGACTGCATCGATTCACTTGGGTTATTCAGGGTATCTACACTTGCGAGTACCGTATATATCCGGCGCAGTTTTTATAAAAAACGAGAATTGCGTGGTAAATTCGAAATCTTCTCATATTTGATGGCTCCTTAGACAATATCTTTGGAATGAATGATAATTTCGTAAATTGAAATACAGTAGTAAAATCGTAGCAGCCTCTTCTAGTTTACCGGAGAAATATTTGACAACAAACAGTTTTTCCGGGGATTAAGCTGGTAAATATGTCTAATAAAATTTGACCTCGCTTACTCAGGATAAATTTAATGCAATGAAACGGCACATCATATTCGATTTTTTAAATGAAAATATTAAGCAAGGCGCATGGGTTATCATTAGTGTCTTTTGTTATGCATTGCTGTATTCGCTTCATAAAACCCGTGAATATTCATAAAATGTTTTCCTTTTTTTCGATATCCCTGCGGGTTCATATAGTCTATCCGAGCCCATTTAAAAAACAAAGAATATTTTCTATTTTACGTTTTCTCCCGATTCTTGGGACGTCAAATACCTGTCCGAACCGTTTTTCCGTCTATGAATTTTCCAGACCTGTTTTTCCCCTCTTATGCATGCCGCATTTTTATAAGTGGTGTTTGGAAGCCGAGACTCTAGGCATGTGAGATAAAAACGAAGCAGAGGCTGGAGTGACGTGCAGTGACGAGATGTGTAGGTGATGCGACGTCGAACGCGACAAGCGTATCGATTTCTGAATCGGACCTGTCGTGCTTGCATTTCCCTTCATGTACGTTTACGCGATTGACCCTTTTTATGCTTTCAAGTTTTTCATCGTGTCTATTCCTCAATGTTTAGAATTTTTTCTCTCTCTGTCTTTTATTCAACTTTGCCCAAGTGAACCGCTCAAATGAGGCGGAATCCTCTTCGAGTTTTCAAATTCTGGCTTCACTAGCAATCGAAAGAAAGTGAAAATACGATATTTCACAGGTTCGCAAAACATTTTCAAGCAATTTTAGACAAGGTGCTATTTTCGGGGTAGGCCGCAGGCATTCAAAAATGGGAACATTGGGAGAACAATGTACATGAATTACGATTGCAATTATTTGCTGAACGTTTGGAGTTGTGAAGAAATATTAGTTTTTATTAAATATTGAACACAGTAATTTAATATACGGTATATGATTTGTATACATGTTTGGCAATTATTGTTTATAACTTCCACAAGATCGTCGAACATAATTGAAGCGCAAGTGTTTATACTTTACTTCGTTCTCGGATTTAACGACAGGGATTTCTTGCCTTTTTTTCAGCCTGAAGGGCGGAGTTTATCTATCTGTTTAAATACTTCGGATTGTAATGGCACTGCGAAGTCGTCGATGTCGAATAATGTACCGTACGTCGACACTGGCGAAGCCATGTTTATGACAGGAACCAGAAACCGCGACATGCTGAAATCCAGCATCGACGCGACGTGACGACGATCCACAACCATGGTTCTGTCGCGTTTCCGTGGCAGCACGTTATATGGCGGCCTTCTGGCAAAATGAAAAAGTTCTTTGAAACGCTTTACTTTTAGTTGCCCTTTTACTTTGAACTGTTCAATCTGGTCTCCCGTCGGCTGGATGAATTTGTTTCGGGTATATATGGAAAACCATTAGGGTAAGCGAGTGATGAAAATTGAGCTCTTATTCCAAATCGCCGCATTGCAAAAGGAAAGACTCTCGTGAGCTTCTCGGAGAAACATGTACCGAATAAGGCTCACCGTTAGTTGGCCTGTTCATTTGCGAATCGAGGACACGTTTGGCGTGGGGGGGATGAAGTTGAAAGAAGGGTGTGGTTGAAGTTTCAGGGCGACTGGAATTTCCGAAAGAAACTCGGAGGCCGAGAAGCAAGTTGAAAAAGATGAGAAGCGAAGTGGAGGCATTTGAGAATCCTCTCTCGCAGAGTCCGTGATTGATGAGGTTACATAGGTAGCGAACCGAGCGAGAGGAAGAGAGAGAGAGAGAAGACACACATACACACGTATATAGAAGTAGAGGTTCTTTGTGTCTGACTGTCAGATGGATCGTGTAGCGAGTCAAGATCCGCATTTCTCGACCACGAATGAGCTCGTATATGCATATCAATCCTGATGTATTACTCTGCGAATTCGATCGAAGGACCTTTTTGGATAAGCGGCTCGTTTCCGCGCGGAATCCCTCGCTCGACGTCCTCGGACTCTGAAATTTCTCCTCGGATTATATTCTTGTCCTCCTCGCTAGAAATGCAATATTTTGTGTGTTGTATGTGTGGGGATGAATGGGTAGTGCTCATTATGCGAGCTGCAGAAATGACGGGAGACGAAGAATGATGTCTCCTCTGCCGCGACGCGACGTATGTTCGACGCTAGTGTGCGTATGCGCCTTTTTTTTCTCTCTCTTGTGTGCCACCTACAGGTTTTTGTTTCTTGGTTTGCGTTGCGCGAGGGGTTTGAGAGGGCTCTGGGATTTCGGGTGCCTGTTACCCGCGGAGCTTGTTAGGGGGTTTAATTTTGGTTTTGAAGATGCATTTCCCACGTCGAAGACCTCGCGGAGTTGTTTTGTGCCCGTGCGCCGACCGCATTCTTTCGAAGGAGTTCAAACCCCTGCGCAAGGCTGAAAATTTAAAATAAACAAATTCTTCAAGTATTTTTGAAGACATGATTGAGTCTTGAAAACTGTTGGATCGCTCAGGAACTCTTCAAGAACTATTTTTTGCTGTTGAAACGAATACTGGTGATACATGCTGCAATAAATTCAGTGCCGGATAATTGCCGGGATATTTTTGTACAACGGGTCACTTGTGACTTGATCCTTCTGTCATTAAATTCATTTTCAAAACTGAACTTCCATGTTTGACCATTTGCTGAAGGGAATTTTGGAATTTTTTGCGCATGCGTGATACCAACATATTTGAATATTATTCAATTACTGTAATTGATGATTGTGACACATTCACTACGTATGAATACATAATTAATTCCGTGATCTAAAGTCTTCATTAGGATTTATTCAAGAAAACAAGCAATTTTCTAAAAGGCGTTTTCCGCGTTATATCGGTATAGTGTATTATCAGCATTAGTGTACAGTATTTTAAAATTTTGTGTATTTGTGAATTAGTTGCAATTTCGTAGCTCATCGGCTGCAAAACTGCCGAAATTTTTCGAAGGTTTCGAAATGATGGTACTCTGTATTTAATTTCCGCAAATCCTCCAGAATCATGACGTCAAGAAGATTTCCCTGAGTTTGAGTCCGAGGGTAATGTCGTTCGTGATTTGCATATCTTTTGTAATGCACAATGCTTGTCAAACAAAATGGTCTTGAACCTCACCAGGAGAAAATTAATAGCATCTGCTGAGGAAATATATATCTTGCTGCTATAGTGTGCACTTCTTGAGGAGGGTTGTATGCCTTGTAATCCCTCAAAAGACTATGTTATCTTCTTCGGGTTTGTTTGAAGGAGTAGCTCGATGATTAGAGCTCGAGTTGACAGAAAGGTGCAGTGAGATATTTAGATTTCCGAGTCATTTGAGGTGAGCTTCCGGCAGCGTAATTAGCATGAGGCGAGAACGATGTCGGGTCTAACTGCCGACGTGAAGGAGCCCACAAAAATGCATGGCCCGAAGCGAGGGGCGCCGGAATATCTCGGTAACAACTTGCGGGACGCGGACGCGGTTGAACGAGCACCGCCATTTCTTCCCTGAACCCCCCCCCCCCCCCTTACCTGGTGGCGTCCTCGCTGAACGGCTCACGTCGCCTTTAACCGTATTGGAAATTATCCAAATGAAAGGAACGCTGGACGCGAGAAAAATACAAGCACGGTAAACGAAAAGACTGTCAGGCACTAATAGCTCGTCATTAGCATATTTGCACCGCGCCTCCCACGTTGAGGGCGAAAAGAAAACGACCGAGTTCGTTCGTCCTTTTTTTCACTTACTTAAAAATTTTTTTTTTTCATTTTCACAACCCAAGCCACACACTCATTGGCTGCATAACAGGCTTGCCAGGGGTTAAAAAACAAGGAACCGGGGAAATCGGTTGTCGAAGGCAGCGCGAATCGTCGTTTCGAGGATACTTCCCTTTTAAGTTTTGTTTCCCCTCGGATATGGCCTCGGGGCGGCTCACGGCGTCATCTGCCGAGTGTGGTCAAGTCCGCAGATGCTGCAGCAGGTTTCGGAGAAATGCATAATCGCGTCCATTCCGCCTTCCTTGATTAACTGGCACCTTTAGCCGCGTACTTGTTGAGGTTGCGGAGGAACGAAAAGTTGCACGTCGTTACCGGAAGCCGAGGTGGGACAAGGACTGCATTTTTCCCTTGTCTCTCGACTAGGCTTGAAAAAGAATAATACATTATCAAGAAAAACAAAGAAAAGCCAAGTCTGACTCTTGTTATTTCTGACAATGTAATCACGGGTTTTGTTTTTGGTACCCTTGCATGCCAACGCGAGGGACGGTTTGAAAGTTCGGTCAGCTTTTTGAAATTCATGAGAACAGCTTCATTTCTCCGAAAACTTCGATGGGTTACGACAAGACTATTTTCCGTGATTACTCTCACACTTCTTGTCAGAAAAAGTGCCACCTAGGATAAAGTTTCCTTAGCAGTGAAAAATACAAATAAGAAAAAAAAATTAAAATGGATTACGTTTCGTTAAAAAAAAATAACACGAGAAGCGCGTCTTTATATTACCATATTCGGTTCCTGACCTCGGTAGAAAGACCGAGCATTCAATTTTAGCTGCATTTCCCGAAGAAAACCGTTTCACTTGAAGAAAGGGGGAAACGCGAATGCTGTTTTTTTTTACGTTGATCGAAATGCAGTACCTGGAGTAACTCGTCAAGTAGGCGTTGAGAACGTGCAAATTCTGAATTTCAGCGCTTTCGGCCGGGGAGATTTGCGGTGAGAATTGATTCCTCGTGGACTCCAAACTGTTCAACGAGAGATTGAATCGTAAAATGGCTACAGCTAACAAGCCGTGTCCATGGCGAACCTCCAAGCAGTCGAGTCGCGGAGGCCTGAGGGCGACCGCAAATTTTTCCATGCAAAGCCATTAACACAGGCAGACACAGCGGCAACGTTGCTGACCGAGGAGAGCAAATAAATGAAGAAAACAACGTATAAAAAGCAGCGGGAAATCGCCAAGAAAAGGAGAAATAGCCCGAGAAGAATGAAAAAAATAAATAAAACGTATATAAAGATGAGTAAACTTGCTTCTCGAGTGGCGCGGAAAAACAAACTCAAGGGAAGCCCACATCCGGTGACGTGTCATCACGCACTTGGCTCGATCCGCCCCGACGCCAATGAGTCGGTCACCATCGCGGGCGACGCGACGAAACCGCATGGGCGCCGTTTCGTGAGCACTATTTCCAGCAATCTGAGCCCCCAACTTCTCGGGAACCGCGAGCAAGCGAGCGAAATATCCATCCCCGGCCGTCCGAATTAACATCACGAAATGCCCCGTTTCCTCGCACGCGACCCCGGCAGGTTTTCTGTCTTGATTTATTTTTCTCCTGCCTATCGATCCCAGCCAAATTTCCCTTGTTGGCCCTCCAATTTTTAACGCCGCGACATGATCATCATCTTCAGCGAAAAAAAAAAAAAAAAATAAATGAATGAAATCCATTCCGTTATGCCAACATCTACACGTGCTCATTTTCATCGCGGGATAAAACGTGTGTTTGTTTCCCTGACGATGTTGAACACGGAGTTACGATTTTTTTTCTTCGCTGGTTCTGGCAAACTTGGAAGGGCGAAATGCTCAAAGTATGATCATTTCTGGGACATAGTTTAAACATTCGCTCAGTTTCCATTACGTATTCCTTCAGAAATTATAAAAGCTATTGCGTAGAAAATCTCGTTCATGTAAAATTATTTTGCTCGGGTTTTTATTACGTATGCAACTTTGTTTGTGAAACGGTTATGAATCGTCATGACACAGTAATAATTTTTCATTTTTTCAGCATTCATTCTGAAAAAAAAAAATTCCATGACATATTACGTTGGAAATCATGAACGTTTTTAAAGTAAGAAATGTCGTTTGTGGACACGTATTTTCCTCGGGTTGGTTTTTACGTAATCAAGTTTGCTTGGAATCGGTTATAAATCGTCATGACGCAGTGATAATATGACTTTCTGCGTAAAACGGTGGAATGCAGCAGAAGTCCACACCTCTTGACGTACGCACGAATTCAAACTGACGATAATCCATGAACATTGACGTACCCCGAAGTAGTGCCTTTTCCTCCTATCGAATGTGTCTGAGACTTGGAATTATTACCGTGATTAGCCTGCGGGTGAGCCGCATTTCAAGGTGAACAGAGTATCCAACAAGTCATTTCGAAACACTGAAACGAGTGTTTAAAGAATTATGGTCCATTTCCCAATTGATATAAATCGTACCCTAACCGTAGCGAGTCGACGTAAACAGAAGATAAGTCAAAGTTGGCATTCTTTATTTTTCTTGCAGCTTTTAGTGTCTTGACATTATTGAGCGGGTATTTATCGAGTTGAAAGAGAGACTGGATTACGTTACCGAAATCTATTCGAACCCTTGTCATCTCATTCATTGTCTTTGAATGAACAGAAAAAAAATGTATGCATTAGCCTTGCGTCATTCGCTGTCACGAACTTCACATTCCCTCGTGTTTGTCGGACGGAAGAAAAGATAATTATGTCATCCACGCAATTACAAACGATTGCCTGCCGCGTCTGGGAACATGCGCTGTTACTACTCCAGTATTTCAAATTAGTTGCCCCTGAGGAAGTGAGATAATTGCTGGGAATCCAACATTGCGACTTACACGACAGAGTAATGAGAACAAGGGCGCGTTCGCAAACGTCGCGTATTTTCCACTATTGCTGCTCGCACGTCCTCGTCGTTACACCGTGAGAACATGGCCAGCGGGGGGGACTCGGTATATTGAGTAAGGAAAGAAGTCCAGAGGAAAAACCTGGAACTACGAAGGTTTGGTCTGTACTAATTAAGCCATAGGAACTTCAATGTTGATTGTATGTTTCTTTTTAAATTTTATTTCGTACCTGCCCTCGGGGGAGGAGGGGGTTTGTGGGCCAAGATCGATCGCTGTGATCTTTCGCCGGCGTATTCCGGAGGCGCGCTAAAAGCTAAGGGAAAAAAAATCACCTGTTGAGAAAAAAAAAATAGAGAAGGCCGGGATTCTGTTGCTCGGGGTCATCGATAATTCGAAGCCGATCTGTTTTGACGAGCCAGTCGACTAAAGCTGTGAGGGAAAGAAGGCTACTTGCTATATACAGGAAAGGAAAAACGAATTGCCGGCGAGTCGTCCGTCAAAATCATTTCATTACGACTGTCGAGCCCGTGTGATTTACAAGTCGATCACGGGGCGTGGATGGGCAACCGGTTGTCGGGTCTTCGTTATATTATTATTTTTTTCTCTCTTTACTTCTGGTGTAAATGGTTTTACCCCGGCGTGGGTAACAGATGGGGTCGCCCGAGTGACGGCTGCCGTCATTTTCGTGTTCCGCTGTCGCGGCCACTCGATTCGTCATTCTTTGTCGCTGGCCGTGCTGCTTTTATTTTCCCATTTCCCTGGGCCTTCATTTCCCTAGTCGGCTTCGAGATCGACTTCATCTTCATCCGACAGCTCTTTTCCTTTGCTTGTCATCACTTCTGGGGTTGTAAAGGCTGTGCACGTCGCTGCCGATGGGTTTATACAATGCAGGTGGGATCCCTCGTCATTGCAGAGAAATTTTGGGGGAGGAAAAAATCGCGATGATGCTGTAAAATTCTTTGGTTGAAATTGGATTCTCTGAAAGAAAAAAAATAAATTATAACTTGGTGAGTTTTTTCTTCCTTTTTAAATGACAACGCTCGCATGATCATAAAGAAGGATTTTCTGAAAAATTTGCGGTTTTCCCGGCGGAATCAATGCCTTGTCTACTTTTCGGACATTTTTCTTCTCAAATTTACATCTTGGTCACATGTGCCAACGTGTTGTGGAAAATTATAAAGTTTCCTAGCATCATGCACGAAAACTAAACTATTGAAATTTCAGCTTTCAAAAATTTTTCGGTTGGCTAAAATTTTCAAAATTTGGAGCCTCGCTGTCTCGATAGTATGCTAAGAAAAAAGAACAGACAAAGAAAAATAAAGCTAAACAAAGTTTTCTTCCGTGGTAAACGCGCTGCTCGTATTGTGTGACTGGAAGCTCGGAACTTTATGCGTCATCTGAACTAATCCGGAAGAACTAATGCCGAAGTAGTAGATTCTGGGACGTTCCAACGAAAGCAGACAGTGACGTTGATGTTTAAATATTGCAAGATCGTCGATACAGAGGCGATTTAATATAAAAATGGTAGAATGTAAGAACGGCGAATATTTTCATATTTTCGATTAATTTTGGAGCAAACCTCCCTGAGGCAAGCCATCGGATGTATTGAGTAAGTTGTAGTTCCGGGAGTATTGGAAGAAAATTTGCTGGCATGTCTCCAACAATTTCAGAAAAGTGTGTCTATATGAATCAGATGTGTATTGAAATCCTGCTCAACTTCTTGCTTGAAATCAAATTTAAAAATTGTATACTTTTCAAAGTAGGATTGACTATTGGGTTCGTATTGTGACTCGAGAGAATTAATTCAAAGTATCCTGACTTACATCAACTAAGGATGACTTTTCTCTTTTCTTTCGCTTACAATTGCAGTGTCTACGCATAAGAATAAATTGATTTCATTTGAAGCCACAGCACTTCCGTAAAAATCAACGGCAGCACAAGTTCCTTAAAAAAAATTCCGTCGATGTTCATGTGAGCAATATTCTCCCCTGTTTATCATTAGCTCGACCAGGAAGTTGAATACATCATGTTTAATCATCGTCGTTTTAAATAGCCTTTCCTGCTGAAAGAAAGTGCTTGAAGATTAGCTCAAAAGGCTCTTCGCCTTCGTCATCTGTGCGTTCCACGGAGAAGAAAAGCAGAGATTCGAGCAAACGTCTCCAGAACAGGTTGAAAGAAGGGGGTTGCTTTTAATTAATCCGGTCACTTTTCAACATGTGCACTAAATGAGCGATGCTGAAGTTCCATCATTCTCCGAGTGGGAAGTTTCACTCGACTAGAAAGCATCTGAAACCCTCCATCATCCTCGACGTCATAATGACGTGTCCACTAAAATCTTCCACAATTTTCCAAGGTCGTTTCGGGAGAAAATAAACTGATCGTACGTGTAACGGGTTTTTTTTGGACAGGATTCATCATGTGCTGGGATTTTGATGATGATGATGATGATGATACCGAACGCCTGTCGGCACGATTGTCGCCGAACGATCTCGCATTCAAACGCTAGCTAACCCATTAAAATGACGTGGGTTCGAGGTTTATTTTTTTATATATTTTTATTTGTTGGGGGGGGCTCCATCGTATATCTAGTTTATTATTGTTTGCCCTCTTTCATACGAGAATTATGTCTCCGTGTGCAGTAAAGCTGATTTTTATTGCGCATGAGGACGACGGGCCTCGAATGCGGCGTAGGTCCGCGTCACGTCCTGGGCCAGGAATCTGGTCGAACGTAAATTTCTCCTTACGTCGCGTGGGCGCACGTCGCTGTCGGTTGAAAAACCATCAACTCTCCGTCAGCGGCAACGATATGTCGATATAAAGGCGTTCATTTTCTTTTTCTCTTACTTGTCTTTTTTTTTTTGTGAAGAGATATGTAACTTCCTCCTAATTTTTCTGACCCTGTTTCGGAGGGGGACTGACTTTTCTCTCCTCCCACTTTTGTTCGCCGACTTTAGTTGGGGCGTTTCATGTCGGGGATTCATTGTCTTTGCCTTAGGGCCTTGGCATTTTACGAAGCGAATTCACGCCTTCCGTCGCGGAAATTCCA
>CAJPEX010003965.1:0-24974 GCA_905338405.1 Notodromas monacha
AATAAAAAGGATAAGGGCTTGTCTCTGAACTTACTTGTCGTTTGCGTGCTTTGAAGCAGCATTTCACTGCAGCGACCGCCTTCAGTAGGATCTAAATAGCATTCGAGAAGCTTTTAAAAATATTTTTGACGTGAACGAAGATGAACAGCGTACATGACATGGATGGGATTTCCGAAATATTCGAAATCCTTCAGTTTGTGGACAGTTTTCATGTCCCTATATTTATAGACGACTTGAAATAATTTTTTTGTCGTCAGGACTCAAAAATCCGAGGATTTTGCTATCTTTTCCGAAGACGTATTTTTTAAATGTTCTCCGTTACCTTATTATTTTCGTACCCACGTTTCTGACCCGCAATCTTCGTGAAGTAAAATCGTAAAATGCATTCTCCGTTTGTTCGCTGAGGATTTTCGACAATGGAACCTTTGATCTGTACGAAACCTTTCTCATCGATGTAAAATCTTGGGGTATGCTTTGTATTCAGCATGAAAAAAATTGCGAAAAGCGGAATTTTGCTTATGCAAAACGATTTTTGGATCCATAGAAAGCAATAATGAAGGAAATTTATAAGGGTATTTGAAATACAATGCTTCTATTCCATGGTAAATAAATCCAAAATTTTAAAGCATTCGGGAATGACAAGTAAACCTGATCGCTCATACTTACAGAAAAAATGCTGAACTCATTATGGCCTCTTCGTCATAATGCGGTGTGCAGAAATTGTCATGTTGGAATATAGTAGTTCATTTTTCAGCTATTGCGAAAAATTCGGCAAGAAAGAGCCCCAGAGATCACATAAAGGTGTGTTATTCTCGTGCAAATTTTTTGGGAATAATATATACTCGTACGCAGAAGACACGTACAAGTCATAAGATCAAGCGATGAAACTCATATTTGAATATATTCTTTGTTTTTCAAAAAAAAAAGTCAAGAGGGTGCTTTCGTTGCTGATAAACTGCGTTACTGACCTTGAGTAAACTTTGCAAAACCCACAAAGTTTGCCTTCCACATTTCCTTCCTCAACGGGATACATCAAGGGGATGTTTATTAAGATGGAAGCCTATGTGCAGTGGAGAACCCCGGGTTCCTTCTTTGTTTGCTTCGAATAAAGCAGCAGAGTAACGTGGAGGTTGATTGGACGCGGAGATTATTATCCGGGAAAAGATCGGATGAAAGCATCAACTGATCTTTTCTTTTTTGTTCGTTCCCCTCCTAGTTTTCAAGTAAAGTATAGTGCACAGTTAATGGTTTCGTGATTGTAAGGATGTCTGGGAAAATCGTAATTTCCTGATCTGCTGGGGTAAGTGTTCCTTATATGCCTCGGTCACGTGTACTCGTATACTGCCTTGAATACGAACGAAATACGAGGGGGTTACACGGTTCCGCGCGGATCAGCTTTTTGCTGCTGCTCTGGTGGGAGCTTCAAAATTAACTGAACATTTTAAGGCTTGTTTTTACACATGGATCAAAAGGGCTGAGATGTGTGTACTAATTAGAGGTGATTAGATAGAGAAGGTGTCAGCCTAGTCTCTTGGAACTAGTGAACATGAGAAAAAAATTTCGAAAAATCCCTGGTGTTAAGATCATTTCAAGTCCACGCCTAAAGAAGTCCGTGCGGAAACGTGTAACCTCTTGTACAGTGGGCCCCGACATACGGACACCCCAAACATATCGTGAATGTTACATAGGGACACTTGGAATTGAAAAAATCTGACCCTGACATACGGGGAATGACTTGAGATACAAACACTTTTCCATCAATATTTCAGAAAAAAATTATAAACTTTTTGTTTTCTGAAGTTTCTTGAAGAAATTAAGCTTTCTACATTTAAAATTTTAGTTATAAATTTACCCTGGTTCATAATCAAAAACAGGCAAATTTTGTGCTCATTTTTCCAATTCTTTTCCATTATTCTTTTTTTTTTTGCTTCTTGAGCTCCTTCTGATAAAAAAAAGATCAGATTCTGCGTTGTTTCTTCTATAGATTTATTTTCTGTATCTTGAAATTGAGAAAAATTATTTTATTACATTTTTGGGTAGGACTATTTCTTAAATATTGATCTACAGGAGAAGCAATTGAAAATATCCCCATTGAAGTCTATGGGGAAAAACCAAGGTCTGACATGCGGACGTTCCGACTTACGGACAAGGTCCATGCATCAATTACGTCTGCATCATCTCGAAGTCCCACTATTATCAGGGTTGGATATAAGGATATAAAAAAAGCCAGGAGGAACGGAAAAATGAGAATACAGTAATATAATTTTCTCTGTTGAAGATTTTCTTGATATTCGATAGGGTGATTTGTTCATGCCTAGAAAGCGGTTTCGAAGGAAAGCGATGTTTGTGTGTGCTTGATTCGGTGCCTTTTGAACCAGCAATCGTATAAAACGGTCTACATCAGAGAAACACCCGAACCTCCGAGCAAAACAAATAAAAAAATACTGCGGAACTCGGGACTTTATAAAGCAAGGTTCCTTGCTTCGGTGTTCCTCTATCCTTTGAAGGTGAAACCTGCGGGGAATTTCTCGCCTGGAAACCACCGAAACTTTGCAGAGAGGAAAATCGTGAGGGCACGATAGAAGAAAGCCTCGTGCATAATCCCTTGATGCCTCGGGTTTTTAACTCAGTTCCCAATATCGACCCCCTGCACATGTGTATAAGGAGATGGCCTTTGTTCTCATCCGATTTTGCTTCCCAACATCTTCAAAGAGACTTCGGGGGTAACCGGGCGATCGATGATGATTTACCGGGTCTCATCCTGAACAATAAGAAGCGGCTCCGAATGAATAAAATACCACCCCTTTCCCCCCTTACATTAGTTACCTGTTGACTTTTTGGGCCATTTTGTGACACTGACGTTCGACACACGGGAATGTCGACCTGTGCCGAAGGTGTTGGCTGACGTTTGTCAATCAATATTGTGCGACGCACTGATACTATTGTTTCTCCGTCAGTTCCATCTCATCAAAATTATTTCTCGAACATCTTTGGACAATTGTACAGCAACTGTCAGATAAGTTTTCATGTCGCCTCATATTTTCAAGTGCGAAAATATATTTGTCGAGATTACATCTTCCGTGAAGTTTGAACTGACAGTGAAAATACAAACCATCGTTAATTTCGATACCCTCCTTGTCCCGTGAAAAACTCCAATTTATTTGAATGATTCCAGCGAGGATTTTTGCAGTCTCGTTTTCTAATGAAGACGATTAATCTGATTGCAAGAATAAATCAACCTCCATTCCTTCAAGGAATATTAATAAATTGTTTGCGAAGTACAACTGCCTCTCTTGATTACACATTATTCAGGTATTCACTGAAAAAATTCATGACAAAAAATCATTATTTTGACTGATTTTTTGGAAACAACGCAATCGTTCTATAAAAGTATTTCTTCTACGTTTTCATTGAATTCCATATGGAAAAAATCCCATGCCCAAAGTAAAGATGCAATATTTTTGTGATCCCTTGAGGAAGAGATTTTCGAAAAACGCGAATTTCATGCAGATTTCTGGAATGATTTTCATCTGAATTTGAAATCCTTGAATCTAGATTTTCTCAATTGTTCAATTTTTTCATGCGAAACACTAGCTATTACATCAGGAAAAATCATTTCAAAATTAAAAATTAGATTGAAGGAAAACTTTGGGGGGGCAGTCGACTTGTCTTACCTTTATATTTACTTGATGCTCGAAAAGTGAACCTTCGCTTTTTTGTCCCACAAAAAATCTAATACATTTGTGATTATTCTGGCGGAGAGAACTTGCGGGAGGCTATTCTTTCCTTGCATCATCTGTCCTTTGTATTCCGTGTTGGTGCATAATTTCTAACCCACAGGATATATTCTGGGATGTTCCGGAAACATCCGAGAATGACGAGGTAAATAGCGTGCACGGGGTATGGGACAAATGGATATCTCTTCCAGATTTTTCGCCACCAGCTTTTTGCGCAGAACGCCGGATATTCTTGCTCTAAAAATACCGGGTTTTTCGCTGGAAAAACACGATGTTGTCATCTCCTTCGGTTGACCCGATTTGCAGGTCATCAAATCTTCCTTCCGTGTTGATCGAATCATGAATAGAGTCCCTCCGGTCTCATGGTTCAGAAAATTACGTACTTTACGTGTCTCTTTTTTTTTCCACGAAACATAGTATGAAGTTATTGTTGCAATGTTTTCCCGAGAATAACGTATTATGATCAAAACATGAACATATATATGATGACAATGAGATAAGCAGATTTCAGGTTTATCCTTTCGAAAGCTGCTTGGTTTACTCAATAATGGGCTAGTTTCGAATGCATGCAACGTATGTATCTTTCCGTGGTTAAAAAAAGGAAATGAAATCAAATTTCAGTATCAATGGAGGATTCAAAATTTCAATACATGTGCCCTGAAAAAGGGGAGAGTGAGATACATTTTACTCTGAAACTATTCACGGTGAATCAATGTTGTCCAGTGATTTTAGATATTTCAGGGTTTAATAAAATGTTTTCCATTTACTTTGCTTCCCTCGAGATTTTCTGGGATTGTTGAAAGTGAAAAATATTTCAACATTACTATCTGTGAACGATTTTTGACGGGTTCTCCAATTTTCCCTAACCCAGATTTGAACAAAAAAGCGAAACAAAAAGAGAGAGTCGAAAATTGTATCGTAAGTGCCAAATATTGCTCTAATTGCCCACAAATCAAGTTCAAAATATTAGATCTGAAAGATGAGCTAATTTTCCAGCACAAGTTTGCTCAGCAAAATAATGGAGGAAACCTTGGCGAGGTTATCAAAGATTCTGAAGATAATTTCACCTGATGGATTCACTTTGGCACACTTTTTGTAAACGAGACCAAAAGTTTCGTGAACGAAGGCCTAATTTCCCGCAGGTGCCGAAGTTAATTTCACGAACTTTTCCCCCCGACAGAAGTATGGGGAAGTGCTTCGCGAGAAAATGACGACAGTGTCGATGACGAGCGTCGCGGCCGGGTGCGTGGCAGTGTCGATATCGTGTTGCTATCGACTCTGGCTCTTGTGTGCACTGTAGCTCCTCCTGAAGCAGTGAACCCACAGCACCAAAGGAACCCAGAACCCAGGAGCAACCAGCGGGGGTATAACGCTTAGTGGCAATCGTCAGCCGAGGTCGACACCCGGGGGTTTCGTAATGAACGACCCAACAAAGCCCAAGGACAGATGGGTCTGTCCCAACGACCGCCAGCTTGCCCTGAGGGCCAAGTGAGTTTCTCAGTCTGCGGAAATGTTATCGGAGGAGACGGCGTCCGGCCCTCAAATCTGAAAGACCTCATTCGTCAATCACAACGAAAAATAAAAAATAAAAATAAAATATATATACATTATCTACATGCATCGTTTAAATATGTACCGCATATTTTATCGCAAATGAATGCCGATTTTGAATTCCTATTGACATTTTTCCAAGGGCCGGAATTTTTCACATTTTTAACGGTCGAAATGTGTTTTGCATCGCAAAAAACTAGTTTTCAGATGTATATATTCATTCTAGTTCATTCTTGGCTTTTTATGTCATATATAGGGATCAATTGGCCAGAAAAATTACGCACGAATTTTGAAAGTTTGTCTTTCTTGAGATTTGAAATTATCTTCAAGTTGAAAGACGTAAAATTCAAACTTCCGCAATTATTTTTCGAATAATATCCTTTTTTAACAATTCTGCTATTGAGCTGCTGTTCAGAATTGCGGGCTTTTTTGAAAATAAAGTAATTTAATGTTTCAAGTATAAGTTCAGCAACTTACTTGACAGGATGGCGAAGAACACATTTTTGCGACAATATAATTCAGCTTCCTTTATTGGAGCAGCTTCGCTTTCTTCTGGCGAAAAACTACGTCAAGAGACTGTGTGGAAATGCATCATCATTTAATGATTCATTAGTTATAGAAAACCTGGACGAGATTCGAAATTTTTTTTGAATGCATCTCCATCAAGAATGAAACGAAGATTTCCCCTTCTTCATACTTCGGAAAGTGCCTTTTTAATACATGTGTTATAATTTACAGATATTAAGTGACCTTTTGTTCCTGCTGTAAATAATATATACATTACTTTCTAACATTTTAAATTATCTTACTCGTCAAGTCGTCATGCGTGAGCTTTTCTGAAAAAGGTGTAAAATAATTGAAAGAGGAGAATAAATCAAAATGGGTCGTTGACTAAACACGCTCCGAATCCCGATAATTCTGCACTGATCATCTTCTTTTATTTTTACAAATTAATTTCCAAAGCTTTACGTATAATATATGCATAAATTGTTCTAATGAGGGAAGAAATATTATAAATTCCTGAAAGAGAATGTTCTTCCTAATCTCATCTTGCTTCTTCCGCCTTAATTTCCCGGAACTTTCAAGCTTCCGTGGGTTCTGGCATCCATGTATGTCATGGTGTCAGAGTTAATAAAGATGCCTTCGTAATAATGCTCAGAATTTTCTGCAATAAGTGCCGAACCGTCTCATTCAACAGGGATATTAATAATTCCAGTCAATGATTAACATTATAATCGCGACCCGACGAGAACCAGAGGGACAAAAGAGGGTTGGTTTTTTTGGCGCGGGTTTTGTTCAGTTGACCTGACCGAGGGCGTGTTTTCTGCTGATGCCCTCTGGTCACGCGATGCTGTCACTGTCCCTACAAAGAAAACGGTCAGAAAAAAAAAGAGGGAAAATTTCCGAGAAAAAGCAATTCCCGGGATTTCTCGTTTGTTCTTGAAGCTATTCATTATTTTCAACTGCCATTGGAATTGCTGCGGAGTCGACTTTTTGCGCTTGCTACAGTGATAATTGCAGTCCGAGAAACGTTTTAGAATGCACCATTAATTTTTTTTTTTTGCAAGAACGTGTTTAATCTGATACGATGACTTGATAAACCGGCTACTTCATGGAATTACTGCGGGGTTCAACCCTTTTCCATAAAAATTGCATGAATTTTCTCTTTTTTCTCTTGGGCATTCTTCCATTTTCTCAACGTTCAAATTTTTTAAATCCGAGGTCAATTTTTTTGTTTTTAGTGTTAAAATGCTTTGAAAACAAAGGAGCTTGTCCAAAAATCCCTCCTGACATTGAAATATAGTTTTACTTCAGGAAATTTTTGGATTGTAACTTTGTATGAGAAGGGAGAAATTTCCTCGGTCATCTCAAAAAAATTTACCGAGGTTCTTGATTATATTGTGTTTATTCATATTTTTACAATTGACCTCGAAAACTAGTTTGATTTCAAAGATTAAATCGGTTGATGTACTCCATCATAGAATGACTTAATCGCAAAATCCTTGTATTTTTAGCCTAAAACCGGCTCATTCTCTCATGAATAAGCAAATTGCCGAATTCTTATTTTGTTTCTGGGGATATAACAATTATTTCATGATATAAATCGATCACAGAATAAACTTTTTTATGTCTTTCAGTGTGATAGTTATGCTCTATGCAACGCTTTGACTGCATTAGTTATAACGCCGTTAGAAATTACAAATTAAATCGGCTTCTTCAATAAATGTCCAAGACGTTTTCTTATTTCTATATGTGAGAGTTTGACAAGATGTATCAAGTTTCAAAATATCCTTCTTGTGCTCTTGAATCTTTTCTGCTTTATTCTTTATGTCATTTAAATTCCAGAGTCGACTGCTTGCGTCGCTCTAAGTAGAATTCCGGCTTTAGTATAATATTTCTGAAAGCACAGTAATATACAGTATATTTAGTTTCATTTCAAAAAGCCGTTGAATTAAAAAAGTTGAAAACTTCAAATTTAACGCAATTATGAAGAATGTCTAGTTTTTTTAATCGTATAAGTCTCACTGCAGAAGAGGAAATTCAAATTTATCATCCTTGGATAAGCTATCCGCCATCATTATTTTTTTGTCGATTTACTTTTGAAATCTAAATTGTTGCGTCTTCCATTCGTCGAAGTGCGGGCCCTTCAAAAACAGCAGCAGCATCTTCAGGAAAGGGGTTTTTATCTATACCCGCTAGAAGTTCCCATTATTCTGGATTTTTGGGTGATTATTTTTATATTTTTAGGTTGAAAACCGGCTGGAGTGTGAAGACGGGAAGCTTCAACTCATATTCCAAGCCGCAAGCTCTCTCTGAAGAAGAGCAGCAAAGAATCATGGATGTGATTAAGAAATCCGAGGACATGGAACAAAATGAACAAGTTCGCGTCGGGTAAGTCCATATTTTTTTTACAACCCATAGTTCATTCTTAGTTGAAGAAATAGCCAGACTTATCTTTGACCATCAACGGTTTCTCAGAAAATTGCGCGGCTCGAGGGATGATTCGAAAATTTTGCTAAGAACCTAGCTTAAATTAAAGATTTTCGCGTACTTAAGATCCAGATTCAAAATCTTATTTTCGAAAGTAATGATGTCGGATTTATACCAAGACTTGAAAATTTGAGGCAAGCCTCTGCTGTTTCTTCGTTGGTATGATTTGGACCTGACTCGGAATTCATGAAAACAAATGAAGCTTCATAATTCAGCATATCCAACTCCAAAAAATTCCAGATAATTCTCCTGCTTTTCTTTGAGTTATGGTGTAAATTTTAAATTCTCTATCTAAATTTTCTTTAAAGCAGATAAAATGCTTTGTTAGAAATTACCTTGTGGATTCATTAGCATGCAAGTAGAACATGTTACAAGGTAAACTTGATTTCCTGTGTGTTGTGGAACAAGCATGTATTCTCTCAATTTTAATCTGAACCAGCAAAATTGAAGAGGTGATTTGGAAATTTTCCATAATATTGTCCTGTGAAAATTACGTCGTAGGTTCTTTTAATCTGCTGAGTTGGTCCTTTAAATTCGGCTCAGTTCGGTGTTGTTTGTTACAGTAGACTCAAAAAGCGGTCCTTCTTTCTAAGCTTGATTTATAGCATAAAGCTCTTTATGAGCTATTCCCACAGGTTTCTTTTCCTTCATGAAGTCCATTTTTCGCGAAGGGACTCCCAAGCTCCATATATAAAGGTCCTATGTACTCTCATACGATATACTTTGACATAAAAGCACTGTCATAAGTGAACCTTTTTCGATGGGATAGCTTTGGTATATTCCTCTGGCGTGATTGGCATAAACTGGACTTTTCGGGGCCGGTCTTTGAGTGCAGTTTCGTGTCCCTGTGTAGGTTCGTGACACTGCAAATGTCCAAAGTTACAGCGTGCTTTTTTTTTGGTAATAACTGGAGCCATAAATTGTTTACTGACACGTATTGACTATAATAGGGTGATTGTCCTTTCAACGAAGGCAATAAGGAGATTGAGACAAGGTCTGCCTAACAAATAACAAAGATAGTTTAACAAAGTTTTCGACATAAATGAGTTCATGACATGGTACGCGTTAAAAAACTCAAATTTGAGAGGAAAAAATTGGGTGCACGTCATAGGTGAGAGTTTTTTTTTCAAGTTTTAAAAATGTAGGTGTGTATTTCGCTTGATTCTATATGATATTCAGGAACGCATTTAAAAGAAAAACTTATTTTAATGGAAAAAATTTGAAAATTAGCTGATTCATGTCTGAATTTAAATATGGGAGCTCTTATTTTTTAGAGATTGTGATTTTAGAGTCACAAAAATGGGGTGCACATCTTAGTCAGGGATACAATTTCATCACAAATTTCAACTGAAAACCCCCTGTGGTGCTTGAGTGAATATGATACTGTATTTACCATATTTCAAATGTTGAGCTAGTATTTTTTATTTTTCTTAAAAGCTTAGGATACAAATATGATGCCCAAGATCTGCCTCGGTATACAGGGTGAACAAGGAAAAGTTAATCCAGTCATCCAGAACATATTTGCATGCAGGGGTCACAAGGGCCATGAAGCTGGCACCCAGTAAACTAGCATTGGGATTAGGGAGTGGGTCAACATCCCATTGCTCCAATTTTGTTTCCACTTCTTACGCCCCCTGTTGAATTTTTAGGATAAGTGTACCCTCTTGAAGACAGAATGAAGTTTGCTGATTGAATTACTGGTCCTGCAATCCATGTATCCCTAAAAACAACTCTGGAGAACAGCAGCTTAGTGGAAGAGGTTACCTGACAACTTTCTTTAAATTTTCCATTCCAGTGGTTCTTGTGACAAGGCACTTATATACTATAGAACCATAAAACTGCCTACCATATGCAAAGGAATTAAACAAGCTTTTTCTGCTATTTTTTCCTTGCCCAGCTCAATTTGCTACTGAGCTATTTCAAGTGAAAAATCATTTAAATTTTTTTGGCCAACCTTGTATAGTTGCCCAGTTTTCATCCCGAGGACACCATTCTGAATTTTGGTGGATCCTCTTGGAAATTAATGTAGACAGGCAGGTAATTCTCTCCATATTTCTTGCCTGGCACACACAAAAAAAAACTGTCAACAGGAAGCTGGTGGAGAAGCTGGAGAAGATGAAACGCAATGCTTTGGGAAACGGAGTCACGCAGTGTGTCCTGTGCGGGGAGCCTAAACCCGAGGACCCTGGTTGCTCGATGAACACGTCCCTAACAGCGTTCCATTCCCCAAGGACCAAGAGGACCGACGAGTGTAAACAATAAGGAAGCATAAGACGCTTTGAGTCACATTCCGTTGTATATACATTAGTTATTTGAGAAAAATATACTCCACTCATAAACGAGGAAAATGTCCGGAATAGCAAAAGTTCCAAAAAGAGATAAGCCCGCACTGCTGGTGGAGACACGCTCTCGCTCTAAAATTACTGTATGTATGTCCTTCACAGCGAAATGCTCCATATATATGCCATACTAAATTCTTTATATGGCCTTGATGGCAGGCTATTTTGCTAGTTTAAGAGTCATTATTCTATAAAGATGTTAGCTATAAAATAATAAAGATATTCTTCGCTTCCACATGTGACCTTCTACTACGGGTTCACCTGGAAGTGCCTATTGAGAGTCTGTTACAATATACTGGGATGTTTGGTCTTCCATTCTTGGTCTAGAAATTCCCCCTTGAAATATCGACTGGACTTCATGAAATAAGCACATAAAGCTTCTTTGCTTTTTATTAACCGAAAAACTGGAGAATAGACGATGTAAAATTTTCTTTTTCATCAATATAACGTATGTAAAGCATTCCCGCAAGTATTTTCCAATCATTTGAAAACGCAGGCATCAATAAAATTGTTGGTTTTTCAGAACAATTTTCAATCATCACATGAAAATGCAGAATTCAAATTAGGTCTGAAACCAGTACAATTCGGGGAATATACAGTAGAAGTCAATGGTATACACGGATAATTTTGGTTTAGTCAAATATGCGTGCAATCCAGAAATAATTGAAAGAGGAACTTGACTGGAAAAATTACGAATAGATGCCTTTTTCTATCATAATGTTTTAAACTTTGATTATGGGTATAACTGATTTGTATCTTCCTAATTGTAGGTCGTATCCAAAATAATAAAATTTTTGCGCGAAGAAAATTGGCGTGTATTCGATTACGTATATGTACTGCTCTGGCTTGAAAAAAAAGAATCGCATGACAATTTATGATATTTTCTCGTGCAATGATTCATTTTTATTTCTTCGTGAGCTTTGCGTAATCTATATTTTATGATATAAGAAGAAAAGACTGGAACCGTCGTTCATTTTTTGTTGTTGGAATATTTCAGCATTTTTGCGCCCAGTGCGGTCTGGAGACTCTGAATAGTCAGCGAGAGCAGATTCTTTTGTGCAAGTTGTGCTCGGAAGCTCGGGATATTTGGAAGAAATCCGGGGCGTGGTTCTTCAAAAGCATGCCCAAGTTCGTGATCCCGGGCGAGAGAAGGGCCAGCGAGCGACCAGCCAAGTACATCGCGGGCCGCAACTGGGACGTGCCCACAACCAAAAAGCCCACCTGGGCCAGGGCCAGAGGTGAGCTCCTTCTTCCCCTTATTCTCCTGCATTTCTGAACAGCGCCTGAGGGTTTCCCAAAACATTTACGCAGTCGAGAGAAATGTTTTGAGAAATCAATTCAAATTCTGTGGGAGGAATACTTTTTTGAATCTGTATTCTATTTTTATTTTTTGAATTTTAATTATATGCGCGGTAATATGTTTATATTAAATGCTATCTCTCTCTTTATTTTTTTTGCAAGACTAAAGGAAGGTATAAATCTCTCAAAACAGGTTTCCGAATAAAATATATCTTTTGATGTTCTCGACGACGTTTTATAAAATATAACTTTTTTTGTTTCATCTCGACGTAGAAAAAGTTGTTTGATCAAATGCGGAAAAAACTTGTTTCTGGGGTAAGGGACTTTTTTAATGTGAATTATAGACGAGTACGAGAGGAAAAGAGCCGTTTTTGTGAAGTTGACGAGGAGTTCTGGTCTCTTTTTTGCTCGCATTTNATTTGGGCTCCTGGGACCAACGAGCTACTTGTGCAGGGATTGTCGCAAGGTAAGGGGTTCCTGGTTCTCCTGGCTGCTCACATTTGTTATTCCTTCGTATTCTGCGAAACTCAGTGTAAGGCAACATAATACATTAGTTATTTGAGAAAAATATATTCCACTCATAAACGAGGAAAATGTCCGGAATAGCAAAAGTTCCAAAAAGAGATAAGCCCGCACTGCTGGTGGAGACACGCTCTCGCTCTAAAATTACTGTATGAATGTCCTTCACAGCGAAATGCTCCATATATATGCCATACTAAATTCTTTATATGGCCTTGATGGCAGGCTATTTTGCTAGTTTAAGAGTCATTATTCTATAAAGATGTTAGCTATAAAGTAATAAAGATATTCTTCGCTTCCACATGTGACCTTCTACCACGGGTTCACCTGGAAGTGCCTATTGAGAATCCGTTACTATGCTGGGATGTTTGGTCTTCCATTCTTGGAAAGTGCTTGATCTAGAAATTCCCCCTTGAAATATCGAGTGGACTTCATGAAATAAGCACATAAAGCTTCTTCGCTTTTTACTAACCAAAAAACTGAAGAATAAACGCGGTAACATTTCCATTTTCATCAATTTAACGAATGTAAAGCATCCCCGCAAGTATTTTCCTATCATTTGAAAACGCAGGCATCAATAAAATTGTTGGTTTTTCAGAACAATTTTCAATCATCACATGAAAATGCAGAATTCAAATTAGGTCTGAAACCAGTACAATTCGGGGAATATCCAGTAGAAGTCAATGGTATACACGGATAATTTTGGTTTAGTCAAATATGCTTGCAATCAAGAAATAATTAAAAGAGGAAATTAACTGGAAAAAATACGAATAGATTCTGTCATATTTTTTTAAACTTTGAATATGGTTATAACTGCTTTGTATCTCCCTAATTGTAGGTCGTATCCAAAATAATCAAATTTTTGCGCGAAGAAAATTGGCGTGTGTTCGATTACGTATATGTACTGCTCTGGCTTTCGCCATGAAAAAAAAAAAAGAATCGCATGAAAATTTATTATATTTTCTCGCGCTATTATTCATTTTTATTTCTTTGTGAGCTTTGCGTAATCTATATTTTATGATATAAGAAGAAAAGGCTGGAACCGTCATTCTTTTAAACAACCTTATAAAGTCGTAAAAACGCGGGTCACGCCAGACCTCTGAGACTTATCAGTCGCTCTCGTCTAAGAAAACACGTTCAACACGAGCCTTCGAGCCCTATAAACCTTCTTTAGGCCCCGCACGTTCTTCAAAAGCATGCCCAAGTTCGTGATCCCGGGCGAGAGAAGGGCCAGCGAGCGACCAGCCAAGTACATCGCGGGCCGCAACTGGGACGTGCCCACAACCAAAAAGCCCACCTGGGCCAGGGCCAGAGGTGAGCTCCTTCTTCCCCTTATTCTCCTGCATTTCTGAACAGCGCCTGAGGGTTTCCCAAAACATTTACGCAGTCGAGAGAAATGTTTTGAGAAATCAATTCAAATTCTGTGGGAGGAATACTTTTTTGAATCTGTATTCTATTTTTATTTTTTGAATTTTAATTATATGCGCGGTAATATGTTTATATTAAATGCTATCTCTCTCTTTATTTTTTTTGCAAGACTAAAGGAAGGTATAAATCTCTCAAAACAGGTTTCCGAATAAAATATATCTTTTGATGTTCTCGACGACGTTTTATAAAATATAACTTTTTTTGTTTCATCTCGACGTAGAAAAAGTTGTTTGATCAAATGCGGAAAAAACTTGTTTCTGGGGTAAGGGACTTTTTTAATGTGAATTATAGACGAGTACGAGAGGAAAAGAGCCGTTTTTGTGAAGTTGACGAGGAGTTCTGGTCTCTTTTTTGCTCGCATTTTCGAATCCAAGATATCTTCTGATGTTCTCGCTGCTGAAGTTTTAAAAATTTCAAATATGTATATCTCGAGACAGAAAATTGTTTAAATCTAGCATGGAAAAAATTGTGTTCCTGGAAGGCGGAAACTTTTTTGAATTTAAATTATGTATATGCGGAAAAAGAGCTTTTTCGGAAATTCAACGAAAAGTTCTGGTCTCTCTTTCTTTTCGAGACGAAATAAATGTAAAATACCCAAAAAACGAATTCTCGAAAGCTTACAATCTCGAGGCATTGAAAGGCCTCATGAGAATCCTAAGCTATTTCGAAAAATAAATACACATGAAAAATGCTCATTCTCAAAATAATCCCATTTTCCTATCTGGTGAAAATTCTTCATGACGGGTCAACAATATTCTTGCTTAATCAGTTTGACTCAGGATTTATTTTTGTGTGCCTTATTCATGTTATGGATTGCGTGGACTTCGTAAGTTGAAGACAAGATACAAGAGCGTCAATAAAAATCACACAAATATGATCTGAAATCACGCGAGACATTTTTAATTAATTTATTATAATTGCTGATAGGGGAGAGCGGAATACACTCTCGTTCCATTTCCTGCGAATAGCATATTCACTCGTTGGAATGCATAATACTGAGCTATTTTCACTTGAATTTGAAATTCATCTGAAGTTCTGCATCAAATCCAGTCTAAATTCGCAGGCTGCTTTGCATTTTTCTGAGGGGGTTCGCAGAAGTATAAAAACGGGGATTGAAGGGCTCTATAGAACTAGTTCTAGAGTAACACACTCTCTTTCTTGCCTGCATAAAATTGTGTGCCTGTACATCATTGAAAAGCGTGACAGCAAATATATTGCGTTTTTTTTTTGGTGGGGCTCCAAGGCGTAGGAAAATCGTAGGTATTTTTTCAAGATTTCATAGAAGTGCTGCAAAAATTCATTCCGCGAAAGCAGCCCGAGAAATTCTATTTGTTGGATTTTCTCTTTCCTAGTTTGAACGTTTATTTCTTCTTTTCAAGCATTCCTTCGGCCTCTCGGAAATTCTTTTCTATATGTGCGTAAGAATGGAAGGATTTATTCGCGATTATTTCAAGCCTTTAATCGATATCGGGAAAACATTTTCAAAAATCTCTGCAGATGCATCATTCTTGCGACGACACAAACTCGCGGATGTCTTTCGTAATTTTTTTAAAACGTCGAAGGGAATTTTTGGCTGCCATTTTCAAAACATATTTTCTTCAAAAACGAGCATCACGTAGAACGTTTTTGGGAAGCAATGTCCCCTGTTTTGTCCTCTCTATTTCGCACATTGATTCTGCAACACTGTTTTTTATTCATTCAAACCCGTGAATATTGCCATCATTCTGTGCAAGTGGTGCATATGAATTTCTTGTACGCTCAGTAGAAGATCGGAGGATCAAATTTTGACTTCCGAAGGGAGATCAAAGATCCCGGTGAGATTGGAAATTTTACGCCGCCTTATTTTCCGAGAAAAGAAAATGAAAATATCTCCTGGGGATGTGAATTTGACGTGCCAGATTACGAGAGTGAAAAGAAGGATGATGTATGAAAAAAAGGAGAAAGAAATCAAATTTATTGCATCGATAGCCCGAAAGGGCATTCAAGGTTCACTGCTGAGCGGATTTTTTCCATCATTTCGCACTTCATTGCCTGGGCTGTATTCAGACATTAAATCATGTTTATCTCGAATGCTTGGTCTCTGAGTGTATCAAAAATATTCGAAAAATTAGTTTACTTTGTAGGTGTTGAAAAGAAAATGCATAAATGTGCACCTCGACGCCATGATGAAAGCCAGCGCAATTCGAAGTTGAGTCGGTGTGAAGCCGTTCCTATAGAAAGGATCAACGCCTTGGAAAAAATTAATCTGGGTGACCTAATTTCAGTCAAGTTTCAAGGTATCTGGATTTGTTCGGAATGTATTTACCCGTATTTTTTTCGACTAAAATTGCTATTTAGAAAAAAAACACTTGTAGTTATGCTGCGTGGAGCTTATTATCCGTGACACTGCCCGTGACTCTGATTCCTTGGTTTTAGTTTGCAGGACCTTGAAGTACATCACCAGAAAATAAAACGCACATCTACAGGAAATCAGAATCGCATTTCGTGATCAGCTCTCGCATTTAACGAAGCAGAATCCTTACAAGATGTAGAAATATACCTGATACAAAAGCATCGAGTAAATTGCACATGAAATCAGTTCATCTTTTTATAGCACTAGCATTAATCGGATGGAAAGATGATTGCGACTGTTGACCCATGCAATATGCCATGATGAATCCGCGCTATTTTTATCATCCTCGTATCACGACGAGGGAATATTGTATAAGATTAGTCTCTCATAATCCAGCATTTTATGGCGGGACTCAGCACCCACACTGCTGCTGTACCCGTGGAGCCGATAGAATATTTCAGGGATTACTAGCAGAAAAAGAAAAATCTTACTTTTACCAAGGCGAGGAATGTGGAAATATTGGCAATATTCTGCCCCTTTTCCGACTCCCGAAGAAGCCCTTCCCTTTGGCATCAGGGATCAAGTTGCAGCAATCTCGAATCATCTCGCGAGTTCATTTGCGGGGTATGACTTATCCCCATGATTTTCTTTACACGATTGCAATATTTCGTGGTCGAAGGGACTTTTCACCTGGATTTCCATCCGGGAAACCCAGGAATTTCCTTTGAATTATTTTCCGTACCCTTTGCGGCAGCGCATTAATATTTACCGTGCCAATATATTAGCTGCATAATTAATATAGGTTAACGGACAGCACGCATTTCACTGAAAGATGAAGATTAAGGATGCTTAATGTTTCGCATTGGGAAAACATTAATCACGCATTTTTCGATCACCCTTTTCTTCGATCTTCAGCCAAATTTTGTGACTTTTTTTAATTTTGCGACACTGTTGATAAAAATAGAATTTAGGAGAATGTAAAAAAATATGGTCCTCCTGAAGCTCTTGTTTAGAATACCAGCTTTGCATGTAGATGTATAATATTCTACTGTTCTAGATAAGCCACTGCATTTTCAATACAGTATTATTCTTCTCATTAGCTCGTCATCATAGGAATTGATTCTTTCTGCACCGGATTATTTATAGGTATACAGAGATGCCTCAATTTTCAAAATTGTATTTTCATCTGGATAGCTCGAAGTTCCCTATGTCGATTTTTTTTCAAATCCCTCTATGAATTATTTTCGATATCATGCATTATTATCCTCCCTAACTCAATGGCTTTTCCCTATCTATCCTGCGTAGCCCGAATTTCTGGATGCCTTTTGGCTTTCATGATACTGACACAGGAAATAGGAAAGCAATAAAAATAATGTTACGATGCGTTTTGAAAGGAAGTGAAAGACTGCTGTTTGGGCAAATGAACCCTTGCTTCCAAGTTCAGCATCCTGTCAATTCATTCAATAGACAATTTCAGACCCAAAATGTCACCAATTACAATTTAATGTAAATCTATAAAGAAGGGGTGCTGTTTTTACAAAAAAGGGATTGAGTTTTGGAAGGGTTGATTTTCAAAAAGCCACCAAGACACTTAAAGCTGAACGTCTCCAAGCTGACATTTCGTATAGTCACAAACGTGACTACATTTCTGTGTTCTAAAATTAGGGGTAAAACAAAATTTAATTTTAATATGTGGAACTGCAATTCGAGATTGAAAGGGTAAGGAATCTTTCACAAGCATCCAACGAAAACAGAGCCTTCGTATAGTGAGAATGCTTCATCGATTAGCCAAGCAATTCATGCGGTCGTTTGATGGTTATTGTTGCTGTGTAACGATGATGCGAATGTGGAACGAAACGCAAAATAATTAAATAACGATCAACAACAACAACGACTACAAAATATTTTACTGTACCTGGAAAGGATGTGCCAGTCGCGTGAAAAGGGCATTCTCTTGCGTCTTTTGCATTCCCGAGGGAATTCAGAGAGCTCGGGAAATTGAAAGAACGCTGTTTTTATGGCGTCCATCAAACGCCTTTCGGCGAAATCGTTCAATTCGCAGAATAGAAACACGTTCTAAAGGCTCGAAGTAAGATGGGGAAATTTCCGCCCAATTCCCCTCGTCGTCGTGAAATTTCTCTCTGCAGGAGTTCCGTAAATAATGAATTTCCGTCTTGACATGCAGTAAACTTGAAGATGAGATGACGAAGAAAAAGAAAAATGGGATTCCTGAACACGGTTCATTTGATTTTCGCAGAAAGCAGGGATTTCAAAAGAAGCGCGTCTCCAGTCACGAAAAGCAAACTAAAAGACCCGGTTCCTGCTGATTTCGCCCCGTTTGCGTTCCCATCCCATCCCAATGTTTGTTCCAATGATCAGAAGTTCCACTCGTATTTCTTACTAATCCTCTCGTCGTCATCCCAGTTTATATTATTATTTTTTTCCTTCTTCGTCGTCAAATCAAGGATTGTCAACTTCAGAAGCAGAGACGGGCGAGAGTTCGGAGGACGATCCGTTGTTTGCGAGCGCTTCGCTGAGTCGGACCCAGTACCAGAGATCCGGATCAGGCACGAACCTGGCCCGGGCCCGGGTTCCGAACGGAAGTGCCCGGGGTGTCGGGCTCGAAGTGGAACTCGACACCCCCAGCGACGGCCTCGGGCTGTTACCGCCTGACAGCTAGTTGGGAGGCTCGGCCCAAGGTAGGTCTCTCTTATAGTTGTCCAGTCTCTCTTCTCCGGCTGACATAATGGTTAATTAGCGGAGTCCGACGTTCAGCCCCCGCGTATCACATGAATAATCAATTTGCCGTTTTCCTCATATTACACATTATTGATTGCATTAATTGTTGGATATTCACAACAAGTTAGCTTTAGTCGAATTTAAAGACGGTTCTGTGATGCGGTATATTTTTTATTCTTGAGATAGAAAAACTGTACATTTTATTTCGTTGATTTACATTTCGTGGGATAAGGAGCATGTTCAGAATTTTCAATTTCCCGCATGTCAAAATTCAGTTTCTTTATTTGGAAGTTGATTTTATCCAGTCTCTTCATTTAGCGCCCGCAAATTATAAACATAAGTAGACTTGAACCTTACTTCTTTTCTAATTTTAGAATCTTCCTTGACTAGAGCCTAAGAAAGCTATTTATTATTACATTGTGTTATTCCTCTTGGAAGTGAGTGAGTATCATAATTTTCAGTTCATTGTACAGTATACATTTTAAAACAGTTCCGAAATGGACATTTCACCATTAAAATGCTCAAAATTTTGAGCTGATGCTTGATTTAATTGAAAACGATGAGTCAGCCCTTTCGTTAGTGTTCCCAACTCGTGGTTGGGAACACTGACATAGAAGGCTTCTCATCCCTGCCAAAAGTCTTGTTTTCAATCATATATGTCAGGAAATGGGGTTTCTATGCAAATACAAGACCACTCTTTGAACAAATTCCAGAGGCGAGCAGCAGCAAAATGAAGTGTCACCGCGGCCGAAAACAGCGGAAGGAAGTGCTGGTGTCGTGCACGCGAAGGTCGTGTCGAGGCGTCGGTCGCTGTCGACTGACGATTCAGCGCAGAACAGCAGCGACGGGGAGCCATCTTACCAAGGACGCGCCAATCGTCAGCCCCAGGCAGTGTCACAATCACCGTCACCATCCGTGTCAATTCCGAAGACGGATGACGTTCGCGGCGCGTTTTCCGGCGATGGAATGTCCGACTGTGAGTAGCTTCGTTTGCAGCTTCCATCTTAGTTCGTATTTCCGTCGCTGGCGGATTATTTACTCTTTCACTAAATTGAATTATCGCCGTTTCCTGGGAAATTTTTCGGAAATTATCGCGTATATATTCTATGCCTTCTTATGTTTAAAAAAAAGTTCGAACCTCTCTAAGTTGAATTTCAAGGGGCCAGCGAAAAATTCGATTTGAGGAGGTAACAACCTTTGTTTCTGTGGGAAACAGAAGAATATCTACAGGAAATATTAAATGGTGATATTCTGGAAATTGATATAATGTATTAATTGAAATTCGACCATCAAACGCAATCGCATGCCAAGGAATCGGTAAAAGCCTTTCGCTCTCCTCAGAAAGCCGAAAGATTCGACTAAAAATTAATGAAATAATGGATTATTCGATAGGTTTTCAAAAATAGAAATTCGACCATCAAACGCAATCGCATGCCAAGGAATCGGTAAAAGCCTTTCGCTCTCCTCAGAAAGCCGAAAGATTCGACTAAAAATTAATGAAATAATGGATTATTCGATAGGTTTTCAAAAATTTATTCATAAATTCGATTAACCAGATTTTTTCCGAGGCGCGCAAATTTCGGACAATTTAAAAATAAATGGAATCTCGCGCTTTTTTTTTTATTCGTCACATAAAGTTGAAAAAAGTATTGGACCTTTCAAAAAATTATATTATCAGCCATTCCGGGATGTCGTTCGTTAATTATTATTATAGTCTTTGTTATAAATTTGCAATCCTATCAAAGCAATCGAAATTTAATTCTACTAACAGATGTCACCTGTTCATAAAACTTCTTCGAATGTCAAAAAATATGCACTGTGCAATCCTTATAATCTGTAAAGTCTGTAAAAGTCTCTTTATCTCTGTAAAAAGTGGAGAGATTCGACTGAAAAATATTCAAATAATGCAATATTTAAAATGCGCTCAAATATGTTCTCATGAAATCGAAAACCCGAATGTTTCTGAGGCCGCCAACGTTTCAGATAATTTTAAAAATAAATAGAAAGAAATTCGACCATCAAACGCAATCGCATGCCAAGGAATCGGTAAAAGCCTTTCGCTCTCCTCAGAAAGCCGAAAGATTCGACTAAAAATTAATGAAATAATGGATTATTCGATAGGTTTTCAAAAATGTATTCATAAATTCGATTAACCAGATTTTTTCCGAGGCGCGCAAATTTCGGACAATTTAAAAATACATGGAATCTCGCGCTTTTTTTTTTTATTCGTCACATAAAGTTGAAAAAAGTATTGGACCTTTCAAGAAATTATATTATCAGCCATTCCGGGATGTCGTTCGTTAATTATTATTATAGTCTTTGTTATAAATTTGCAATCCTATCAAAGCAATCGAAATTTAATTCTACTAACAGGTGTCACCTGTTCATAAAACTTCTTCGAATGTCAAAAAATATGCACTGTGCAATCCTTATAATCTGTAAAGTCTGTAAAAGTCTCTTTATCTCTGTAAAAAGTGGAAAGATTCGACTGAAAAATATTCAAATAATGCAATATTTAAAATGCGCTCAAATATGTTCTCATGAAATCGAAAACCCGAATGTTTCTGAGGCCGCCAACGTTTCAGATAATTTTAAAAATAAATAGAATTCAACACTTTTTTCATTCATCTCACAAATTCAAGATGAAAGATTGGGCATGTATAAGGATGTTCTTTCTCCAGCTGTTTTTGCTTTTTCATGAAAGTCTTCCCGATAAATTCGAAAGTTTATTTCCAATTTGAAAAAAAACTTCGCGATCCCAATTACTGCAGCGGAATCGAAAAAGGCGCCTATTCATGAAACAAATCCGCGACTACAAGCCCAAGTTTCGCCTCGGAAACCCTCCGTAGATCCCTTTAAACCGTCGGACACCCCGTCGAATGGCTCAAGGATCGGGAAGAACCCTCAGAAAGATTCGGGACAAGGAATGGGGTTCAACAACCATGTGCCAGACCAGCAAATGCTCAGCAAACACGAGGACAGCAGGAGGTCTTCGTCAACCTCTAGACAACTCGGTCAACCCGGGAGAAACAGCGTCAGTCCCAGGTTCGCCAGGCGGCAAAGCATGGGTGAGATTGATTGCTGAAAATTCCTGGGACCCTCAACAGCTGTCTCCGAAATGTACCTTGGTTTGAAATTAAGTGCAGACTTAAAAAACGCTTCTTCCATATTTTTTTTTTCGTCAGAGGAAGTTTGTTTTTTTAAGCGGAAGACCTCGATGAGATCTCAGAGTTTCCCTTCAGCTGGGTTGAAAAAGAAATTGAAATTTGAGTCCATACGTAAGATTTTCAAGAGATTCGGCTCATCTTCTTCCGAACAATAGACATCCTGTGCTGAGTAAACACTTGTGGAAATCATACTATAATGGGTGAGATTGATTGACCCTCAACAGCTGTCTCCGAAATGTACCTTGATGGTTTGAAATTAAATGCAGACTTAAAAAACGCTTCTTCCCTTTTTTCTCGTCAAAGGGAAGTTTTTTTTTTTTTTTAAGCAGAAGACCTCGAGATCTCGGAGTTTCCCTTCAGCTGGGTTGAAAACAAATTATAATTTGAGTTCATATGTAAAAGTTTCAAGAGATTCGGTTCATCTTCTTCCGAACAATAAAGATCCTGTGCTGAGTAAACACTTGTGGAAATCATACTTTAATGGGTGAGATTGATTACTGAAAATTCCTGAGACCCTCAGTAGCTGTCTCCGAAATTTACATTGGTTTGAAATTAAGTGCAGACTTAAAAAACGCTTCTTCCTTTATTTCTCGTCAAAGGGAAGTTTTTTTTTTCAAGCAGAAGACCTTGAGATCTCGGAGTTCCTCTTCGGCTTGGTTGAAAAAAATTATAATTTGAGTTCATATATGTAAGAGTTTTAAGAGATTCGGTTCATCTTCTTCCGAACAATAGACATCCTGTGCTGAGTAAACACTTGTGGAAATCATACTTCAATGGGTGAGATTGATTACTAAAAATTCCTGGGACCCTCAACAGCTGTCTCCGAAATGTACCTTGGTTCGAAATTAAGTGCAGACTTAAAAAACGCTTCTTTCTTTCTTTTTTTGACAAAGGAAGTTTTTTTTCTTCATCAGAAGACCTCGAGATCTCGGAGTTTCCCTTCAGCTCGGTTTAAAAAAAATTATAATTTGAGTTCGTATGTAAGAGTTTCAAGAGATTCGGTTCATCTTCTTCCGAACAATAGGCATCCTATGCTGAGTAAACACTTGTGGAAATCATACTTTGAAGTGCTTCCGAAAAATTCGAAGTGCAATTTCCCGTAAATTGTTCTGGGGAACAAATTAGCGCTTGACCTACAAGGCTCTGAAAATTATTGCTCACGCTTTTCAGGGTTTTTCCTCGTGGTTGCACTTCATGAAGAATTCCCGAGAACTCGCTTAAAAATTTAATAATTAATGTGAGGACTTATTCGAATCCATTTTATGTCTCTCCTTATTTTTGTGTCTGACATTTGGTTCAAATATAACAAAAATGCAACATATGCAGTTGAAATGAAGCTCTCAATCTATTAATATGCTTGAAAAGAGTTTGAACTACTGTTGATCATTGTATGCCACTCGACGTGATTAAAATGTTGCTTTTCCAATTTGAGAAAATGTGTTTTCGTCCTTCACGGGATCAGCAGCAGTGATAACGAAGAAAACTATCACAGGTTCACTATTATTTCTCTTTGATATCTTCGACAGTACAGTGTATAATATTTACATCACTCCGTTCACTGAGTCTAACATATTCTCATGTGATGCTCTGAATTATTTGTGCCTCATTAAGTCGCAATTTGATTTTTCTTAATTGAATGTCTTTTATATTTGCATCTCATCCAGCATTTTATTTTTTTACTGAGGCTGATTTTCTCTGAATCCAAAAACGGTTTTTACTCCTTTGAGGATAATTCAAATTTCAGAAGAATTTCATCAAAAATTTTCCGAAATCGAAAACATGCCTCAAACTCGTCAAAGTACTCCATTGAATTAATAGAATATATTGCTGTTAAAATGTGCATCGCGGTGATGTTAAAAAAACTGCGTGTAGAAAGCTGCAATAATTTTGTTGTCTTTTGTTCGATTTGATAATTGCGGCCATTCATTAACAATTGTTTCCATTTTGCTCCTAAGAAAAAGGAATTCATGCGATTCAATATTGTTTTGCATCTTCATTTCATTTATCCCGCAGCAAAAGACGCGTGACAGCTCAAAACAGTTTTATGAGTTTTTTCCGGGCAGTATCTCATTTTATTCTGTGGAGTTGCTTGAGGGATGAAGATTGGGAATCAGAATTTTAAATTCTTTTCAAATATTTAGTGGCACTTACACCACTTTTAAATTCATCAGATGTGCAGGTAGGTTATGTAAACTTCATTTCCTCGCGCTGATGGGGGTGCACTTTCAACGGTTTGCCTTCTCCCCTTTTTTATTTCAATTTCCGAAGAATTCTTTAGAAACATTGATCTTTATTGACCGAATATTAAATTGGGAGAACTGCGCCCATCTTGATTCAACAAGACTTCTGCCCAGAACTGAAATGAAAGACATTTTCTTTGGTGATTTGTTTTCTTGAAAAGCAAGTTTTGATTCAACCATGCGTGATTTTATTTTCTGATTGTGTTTTGTGATGTTTTCTTTTGATATCTGCGATGAGAGAAAAATATTCCTCTCATAAAATACGAGGAGGGCGGATGATCCAGCTTTTTTTAATGACAAAAATGAAGTTCCTGTACTATATATTAAAATTTCTTGGCGGCACAATCGCGTCAGCACTCAGATGTCACTTGCATCTGGGTATTTTCTAATATATGATGAACCAAAAAAACTCATAATTTTCTATAAGATGCGGAAAAGTCAGAGATGGTTTATATCATTCATCGTGGAATCATTCAGTGCGACACAGTCCTTAGTGTATATTAAGCTGGTGCACTCAAAGGCGAATTCATACGCATGTGATGATGACTTCATTGCAGATCTTCAAAGTTCGCATGGGGAAGATGAAGGGATGAAATCTGATCAGCGGTTGCAAGCCAAGGGATCCCCCCAGA